>JAJOOE010008751.1:0-39048 GCA_036250405.1 Solanum raphanifolium | reverse complement strand
GATTGTATTGTTGATTTATATGGTTTTCTATACCTATTTATGATGAATTGTTGGTATATGGATGAATTGAGGATTGTGGCCTTATGGGCAAGTTATGGATGAATTCTCTTGTGGTAAGTAAATTGGTTGGGACTTGAGTGTTGTTGATTATGGCTTTGGAGGATGGTAAGTTGGCTTAATCTCATATTATTGATATAATTGTTCTTGCTTGGTTTGATCCACTTATAGTGGAGGTGTTTAATTATGGATTGTATCATGAATATGGCCTTGAAGGCATTATCTATTGAATTAAAGTGTTATCAAGTTATGAAGTGTTATAGTACTATGTGAAGGTAAATATGTGAAGGTATTCTTATGGTTATAAGGTGATCTTGTACAAAGTGTTATTGTAGTGTGATTGAAAGTATGTTCTCTTTAAATGTCCATATGTGACGATTGTTGTTGGTAGGTTGAATCCACCTTTGGTGGAAGTGTTATATCTTGTTCTTGTGTCTAAGTATGGGAGAAATGTTTTAGAGATGGGAATTGAACTAATGGTATATAGGAAATAACATATGCCCTTTGGAAAAATAGTCCAACACTTAGAAAAAAAAATGAGGCGGGTGAACAGTAAAAACGCTCTCTGGAAATTGCATCACTTAGTCAATTGGACTAACGGGGAAAATTCTAGGTGTCATCACACATGGTTCACGGTAAGCTCATCACACAAGGCATTGACACCAATGTCAAAAAAGACTTCACACTTTTTCTAGTGTACAATATTCATCACAAGAGACTCAATTTGATACTTGGCTAGTCACAATGAGATGCAAAGAGTTCACATATTTTCTGTGCAACTTCAATTGGCCTCGTCGTAGCCGTGCATTCATTTTTGTTCGATTATGAGTACTATTTGAGGCATTGGTATTGATCAAAACCGGTACTCAAATTTGCAAGAGAACAACCACATTCAACACATACAAGAGGTGGCAAATTTTTTTCAGAAGGGTTAAAAATAATTTACAATGAAAAGAAAGGAGCCACAAGCTCAAGTGTCCACAAAAGCAGTGTAAAAACACAATTGTTAGCTTAAAGTCCAAATAGAAACAAAACAGGAATTACGAATGTCACACAAGGTGGGCCTCACCCCACCACAAATAAAAGCATTTTTCCTCAAATGCAAGCAAAAATATAATATCCACAAGTCAAAATAAAAGTAAGACATAGAGGGAGGTAAAGAGGGAATCCTGTCTACGCAGTCGCTCCATCTGTCTGGGAATCAGTGCCCGGTGCATCAGTCTGGACTTGGGCATCCGTTCCCGGGGTCACCTTAGAAGGAACAACAGTATCAGACCCACTAGGAGCTGCCATAAAAGTCTCGGTCAGTGATGTCTGGATCACTGACTGCATGATCGTCTCCTCAAGATCCGGCAAGTCTCCATATATGCTCTACTCTCGTATCCCTATCTTCTCCTCATCGGTCTTAGCATCTGACTCATCAACTGCTGCCTCATCCCTGCGTACATCTCCGGTTGTAACCAGAGGAATGGCTGAAGTCTCAGGAGTGTCTCTGTCATCTGCTGCCTCCAGCAATGAAGTAAAGATAGTAGACATTAGGTAGTTGACGTCCTTCCTCAAGTCAGCTACCTCAACTTTCAAAGCTGTAACAACGGATGTCTCCTTCTGTCTACTCTCACAAGTTGTGACTCTAGTAGCCAGATCATCCACAGAAGCCCGGAAGGAGGGGGGTCAGTGCAGCCAGAATAGCATCCTCAATCATCAAGGGGACATATTTCTCTAACCGAGTCGCACTCATGTTAGCTGAATGGGCGAGATGCCCCATCTTCACGATCATCACTTGAGTAATATTGGTTTTGCTGGGAGGAAGTAGAGGTGTGTGGACCCTATGAAGACGAAGAAAGAAGGGCAGAAGTACCTGAAGACCTAGAGGTCGGAGTAGGAAAAGATGCCTCTGTAGGTATCGAATCAACGTTCACCTCTGGAGATGTGTCCACTGGAGTTGTCCTCCTCCTATCAGCCTCTTCTTTAGTATATTCGGCATCAATGCACCAGATGTCCGTGGAGGAGGATGAGGTGACATCAAAATCTCTAGCAGTATCCTAGGGAATTCCAGCACGCCGGCACAGCTATGTGATCAGTACTGGGAAGGTTAAAGAGGTCTGCTTCTTCTTGGCTCTCATGGCCATCTCCTACTCTATGATTAGGCCCAAGTTGAGTCACCTCTTTGATAAGATAGACCCCAAGCAGGCTACTTTTGCATAGCGGAGGATAAATTCATTCAGTGAAGGCATAAGTGAACTACTGATGAATCTGAACCAATAACGGGCAGCTATATTCAAATCCTTCTTTTTGATCTCGACTCCCGCCTCAATCCACCTAGGAGTGGTATCGTAAATAAGGGGGACAAGCCAACCCTTTAGATCCTCCAGATTTTGTGTCGTAGGCAGACCTTCATATGAGAGTGCAGACCCTAGAGGCCTATCTAATACAACATTAATGTACTCCTCACTGCAGCTCACTTCTACACCTCGAACAATGACCGACTTAACCGGTCTGAACTCACTGGCCTTCTTTTTACTCTTCGGCACTAGTTCACCATACGTTGTGTAGAACTCACGGACCTATGACGGAATATACAGACCTCGGGGCCTGGTGAAAATCTGGAACTGGTGCCACTGTAATAAATCTGCTACACTGGATTACTTGTCCTCCAGACCCTCTGTAGAGAGAAGCTTCTCCTCGAGGATGGTTCGCAAACCATCTCTTTTCAGCCTGTTGAGGAGTCTAGGTGGAGGAAAAACTGGTGGCACAGGTGCCATAGGAGGTGCCGGATTTGGTACTGATTCTGCTAGTGTGGAAGCAGGAGGGACTCTGGTAGATGTGGAGTGAGATCTAGCTCGGAGCTCAAACTACCAGGACTGTAGAGGCTGGTCATCATCAGGCTCAGAAAGAGTAGCCTGGGAGCCAACAGTAGCCCTGTCAGACCTGGGTCTGTTGCCTTTTCCTTTTTCACCTGGTGGAGGTTCTTGCCTTCCTCTCTTTGAAGGATTCGATCCCCCTTCGTTGATTGTGACACCCCGTGTTCTTTTACCGAGTGGCATGTGTATGTTTATCCTCACCATACCTGCAACACATCAAGAAAAAGTTAAACATAACTGAATTAAATTCATAGAAACACAGTTACAGAAAGACTCGCCGAACCAGTTGGTGAGTTGCCGAATCGCTTGGGCGAGCTGGATCGGGCTCGCCAAAGGGATTGGCTCAAAATTCTAGGCAAGTTGGTGGAGGGAAAGATCTTTCAGCGAATCGCCAAAAAATTTTGGTGAGCAATAATTAGCTCGTCGAAAGTTACAGTGCAAAAAGGGTTCAGAGGTGCAGACAAAGGGTGATCAATAAGGCTTTTGGTGAGTCGCCGAGTTCCTTCGGTGACCTCAGGCTTCTTGCCGAATGTTACAGAATACAACAACACATAAAGCATGAAATTAAAGGGGAGATGGAGATAGTAGGCGAACCGCCGAGTGGTTCGGCGAGCTTGACCCAGCTCGCCAAACGACTCAACGTGCCTATTTTCAACCCAACTGCTCGAATTCAACCCCGCAACCCCTGAAAAAAAAATCAAAACAAGCACTAGTTAAATTAAGACTAGTCCCATAGCACCCATTGCCCCGGGATATTCAGACTTCTCCTGGTTTTGCCAAATTTGGTCATTTGACGATATTTGCCCTTAAGAATAGTGTTACCCGCTCTATCATTAGGCAAATTACGTTGTTTGTCACAAATACGAGCTACTCATACTTCACACAACTAAACCCAACAACATGCAAGCAAAACCCCACAAGATTTAACCAATTTCAATGCATAAGAACACGGGAAATTAACACTATAAGCATTACGGGCAAGATTAATAATTCAAATCAGTCATTTAAACAATCTAATCCTATCAGAGATTCCCAGCACACATCAACAACATAATATTTCTTGCATAAGAGTACAAATTACTAAAAATAAATTCAGGTTTCAGAAAACCAACCTTAGTTGCCGATTAATAAAGACTGAAAAGCTAGGCTGTGATGTAGTCCACTCCGAACACAACTCCAACCACTGGAATACTCTTGAAAATGCAAAAATATCAAAAATACTAAATAGGCGCGAGTTTGGGAAGATGAAAAATGAAAGAGTTTGAAGTTTAAACCTTTGGCTCTTTAATAAACCGTGCAGTTCTCATCCATTCGGTGACGTTAGTCGTAATTACCAACCCACTCGGTGACACGCCGAGTGGTTACTTACCTCACTGAGTTTTACAGGACTCTCAGTTGATGTGGGGGTCTAAACGACGGACAAGATCGAGATCGCCGACCTAATCGGTGAATCACCAATAATTTCTTGGGCTCGCCGAGTTTTACAGGCTCTACCTTCAAGTTTTCTTGAGTCTAATGGAGGTCTAGGTCGGGGTCGCCGACCTCTTCGATGTTTCACCGACTGGACTTTAGCTCGCCAATCTAAACTTCTCAAACATTTCCCATAATTTAACCTGCACAATCAACACACCATTATTTTAAAATAACAATTTAAAATGACAAAACCTTGGGTTGCCTCCCAAGAAGCGCCTTAGTAAACATCGTGGTACGACGCAAGTCCTTACTCAAGCTCCATTATTGGGGTTGGCACTAGTGCGACTAGGTAACCCCATTTGTTCATTTGGGTGGAATTAAGGTAATACATGACCCATGAGAGTTTCAATTAGCTGGATAGATCTAGAGTGAGAACTGATCATCTGATTTAGCACTTCAATATTCTCCTTCATCTCATCTAGCACTCTATCTTGCTCACTGATCTTTTGGAGAATGATTAATAGCGTATCCTCGACACGTTTACTCTCATTGTTCTCAGATCTTCTCCATTCATGAGGGGGTATGCATCTTTCTTTTCCTTTGCACTGGATTTCAATCTCTGATATTTTGCTGGCCAAATCGTCCAGCTGAGTTACCAGTGCGGTTAACATGAAGTCCCTCTCGACTTCTTGGTTTGTCTCAGCTATGTGATCAAGCAGTTGGGCTGCTATCACATAAGGTTGTTGTGCAATAACAGCCGGGATGAGTTGATCAGCTAACACCTTATTCCCGGGACTAAGACTCCTGTAAAAACATTCCAGAAGGACTACATCGGGTATTTCATGAGTTGGGCATTGAACCAGCAGTGCTTTAAACCTTAGCCACGACTCGTGAATCCTTTCACCTTCTAATTGTTTGATGGTTAGAATGCGATCCCTGAACATCATCACTTCTAATGGAGGGAAATCCATTGGTTCGCAAATACTACCCGACATGCTCACCTCTTATATTTCAAAGCATAAGCACACAAAACAAAGTTAAATTTAGTAAGTAGAACGTTAACTAACAAGAACAAATTTATCTTAACTAAAAATTCTCAATTAACACCACTCCCCGGCAGCGGAGCCATTTTGACTTAACGTATCCGGGCGCTTCATCCAATACTAAGAGTCCACGGTAGTTCAATAGTAATATACCCCAACTAGTGAGTTAGGGTCGAGTCCCACGGGAGCTGTTTGTAATCAAGAATTAAGAGAAAAGAAAGAATGTGTTCAAGTCAATTATAGATTAAAACTTGTACGAGGAAAAACATATCAAATTAAAGGCTGACACAAGTGTCAATTATCAAAGAGGGTTTTGTAATCAATTATCAATTAAAATGACAACTAAACACGAAAATACAAATATGGAGATGGGATTCTTGGGATGTGATAGGAATATGGGCTAAAATAAACAACCGGGTAAATGTTATTGATAGTAACTCGCAGTAAATCGGTAACTAAGCTAGACTTAAGTGGGGGTAAATTTTCTCTCGAACAATTTACCCCGATTCAAATCAGTTTCTCTCAAACACCGATAAGCGGCAATGAAGCACATCCTTCGCCTTAGTCCATTCACTCTCTCGAGCTGAATGTGTGGGAGAGGGTTTAGGATTCACTCTCTCGAGCTGAACCCACGACAACCCAATATTTAAAACCTCTCTTTCGAGCAAGTAATAAACACGAAGATAAAATTGTATTTGCAACTACAATCCCATTAAATTCAAACACAACTACTGAACGAAATGACCTTTAATTAGCAAATTAACTATCTATTAGCAATACCCAGCAGTAAATTCAACCCATATTCACATATTCACACCCCAAGAATTGGGGTTTTAGCTACATAGTAAAGAGATAGAAATTGATACCGAAAAGTGTTTCCATCAAATGGGTACGATAGATATTGTTTTTACACACTTCTAAGATGAAGAATCTTCAATACCCAATTCAAATTGCTTAGAAATGGAAACCTTCAAATCTTCAAAGCTAAGGAACAAAGTCTCCAAAACTCTAAGTTCTAAAAACTGAAAATAATGTTTGATACTGATTTCCTACAAAATCTTATACAAAATCTCATTAATGAGCTAAGAATTTAAAGAAGTATTTATATTTTTCAAAAAGTGTGTTGCGAAGGACCACTCGGCGCAGTTAGTTGGGATCGCCGATCCACTTAGCGATCCACCCTTTGGTCTGGTTCATCGCCTTTCTGCATTGGCCTTCAACAACTTCAAGTTCTGTAACGTTGGACGATGAAGTACTGCATCGCAGAATCGTTCGGCGACTCACTGACTGCTCCTTTATCTCGCCAACCCGATTTTCTCTTTCAGAGTTTGGCACACTGGAACATTAGGCGAGACCATGGCCATTCGGCGACTCGCCTAATGACTTAGGCGATCATCAGGCCATCTTTTCTTCTTTCTTTTCAGCTACCTTATTCCTTTCTGCCCAAAAGTATCCATGCTTTGTCTCTAATTTCAAATATCCGAAACTGAAGGATTTTCATTAGTTATTGAGACAAAATATGCATTTGAGGACACTAAATATATCAAAATAAAGCCCTAAAAGATTCCAAATCGTGAAATCATCAAGTATTAATTGAGAATATGCTTTCAATAATAATGCAATTACATTCTAAACATGATCATAACACTTTCATTGAGATCACATACATATTCTTCACATCATGTTCATACATAGATTCTTCATGAAATTGCCTTCCAAGGCTATACATCAATCACAACCCAAACATCTAAGATACTACAATAGATAAGGGAATTAACATGATTCAATAACTAATTCAATATAAACATAAACAATTCAACATACTTTCATAATCAATCAATTCTCAATCACAAATCACAACTTAGGATTTTTGGGGAAAACATGGGTTCATAGAAGAAATCATCTTAATTCACCATTAAAACATCAATTAAACCATGATTCATCACTTAAATGCCTTTTGAAAATGTTTGGAAGTGAACCCATGCATAGATTGAAAACTAGGGTTTTTTGGGGGATTTTGGAGACTTGAAATCATCTTTGAAATTGGCTCCTTGAAAGAAACTAAGTCAAGGATGAAGACTAACATATCTTTAGGGAAGAATTACAAACGAAATTGAAGAACAAAGCTGCTCCTTGATCCCTAGACTTAACCTTGAACTTGCTCTTCAATGGAGTTTCTAGAGAGAGAACTTTTGGAGAGGTGGATTTCTAATTTGAGTGTCTTGAAATAATGAAGTCTAAAAAGGAGTTTAATACTTTTAAAACCCTTAAAATACTTTAATAACTCAATAACCGTCCCCAACTTAACTAAACTTAAAATGAATTTACTACTTTACCCCAACTTTGACCAAATCCTTGACAGCAAACCAGTCAAGACCTACGCCCCTAGACCTACGGACCGTAAGTGGGGTGACGTCCCGTCCTGCTGGTCCATAGCTTGAAATTTGGGGCCCTAACCTACGGAGGTCATCCACGGGGAGTGGATGGACTTATGTGGCGTAGATCCCTATCCATTGGTCCTACCAATTTGACAGTTTTTTTGGTTTTCCTGGGGTCTTGGGGGTTAGGCTTTATGTCACAACCCGAGAGCACCCCCTAGTCGTAACATGGCGTACTCGACTCCGAAGGGGTCTAATACAAGCCTCGTAGCATTCTTGAACATAAGAACATACAAAAATATAGGAGAATTTAAAACTTTCTTAACAATCGAAGACATTTTCATTAAAAAGAAGGCGGAAGACTTTCTAGACTTTGTATACTATGTCTCAAACCATCTAATAGTTTGAATACAACATCGGGACTTAGCCCATACAAAAACTTTAACATATACAAAAAAGACATAAAGGAACAAGGAGGGTTTTGTCCTCGAAACTATGAGGACTCACGAAGTCTTCATATTCAAGCACCTTAGAAACGTACTCCTCAAGCATAAAACACCAATATCTCCAAACCCTACACTTTGGTAAAAATAGAGAAGAATGGGGTTAGCACAAAAAGTACTAAGTATGGAAGCCATGCAAGACATGCTTAAAAGGGAATTAGTTTGAAAGTCATGATATATGCCATTTTAGTAAAAGTTTTTGAACATTGATAAAAGAGGCATAATATAAGTCACAACCAACATACAAGTCATTTATCCACATTATAACATGATCAACCATATAACCCATTACCTTTAACTTAAGCCTCCACCTCAAATAACCCTCATGCTATACCTTGTGCAATGTATGTATAGCGTCCCATACCACCATTCACACCAAGGCACCACATTAAGGTCACCAAAAGTGAACTTTCCATTCATCCTTTCCACCTTTACACAATAAGGCATATAAGAGACATAAACAATACATGAGTCACACCTTCACATTAAGACCAACATCTAAGACAACTCTAAGTCATACTTGTGCAATGTGCAAGTAGCATCCCATATTACTGCTCTCACTAAGTACTCATTTGAAGTCACCATAGACAAGGTACATTCATATATGATAAGACATGACAAAGAAGTAACTCATAATACAATCCAAGTATAGCATGCATCATTTACATTTAAGCATATAAGAGTCAACATTACTCTATAACATCATTTAGAGGACTTTCATTCATTAGACATTAGATTAACATTCTCATTAACTTCTCCTTAGGAGGACATTCAAACAATAGTCATTAAGACTTAGCGAACTCACTATGACCCTCTCAAAGCTTACTTGTGCAATGCATGGATGGCATCCCATACTACCACCCACACTTTGTAGAACCTCTCAAGAAACCATACTGCACATCTCACATGATGGGAATAAGCGTTTAACCAACATAGACCATGAGAGCTAGATCATGGAATCCGATGTATTGTCCCACATCGTAAAGGTTGGTTTACTTGCCAAAGGTAAACTGGTATTTAGCTTAAGTGGATCCACTAGCTAGACCTATGTGGCAAAATAGTTAAGGGACAAGGAGATTGCTACTAGATACCCCTCCTCAACACACGTGAGAGCATATATCTCAAGAGATTGCTACTAGAAACCTCGCCTCAACTCACATGAGAGATTCCATCTCATTCAATATCCTCTCGGTGCTTAGCCTAGATTCCCATAGAGTATTTTAACATTTATTACATTAAGGGATAATATATTGTTATTAAACACCTCGCCTCAACTCACGTGAGGGCATCCATTACAAACCCAACATTCATTGGATAGCTCATATATTCAAAGATGAGAATAGACTTTCATTTAAGAATCCCATTATCATTCATTAGTGTAAGATCGTGAATATCCTTTCAATCAACACATCATTAACGTTCATTAGAGTACAATTAGGATAGCCTTTCAATAAGTACTTCATCATTAACATTACCATTGAACCTCATTAATTCTTCATTCAAGTGTGTGTTTGTATGTGAGAATACCCTTTCACATAATCATCATCATTCACAAGTGTTAATAGAGAGATAACCTTCAATCCTTACACAATTACCTTCTAGACATGATCCTCATTCATTCATTTAGATCACACACATGCATCATATAACAATTATACATTAACCTCCATATGTAGAGTACAAGGAATCTATCCATCAATTCAATACCACAATATACATAGTAAATAAACACCTCCACCATTCAAGTGGATCAATATCTAATTCACAATTCTAATTCAACAAGCAATTGATCATCACTTACCCTTTCAAGACAATGAATTAACTTTCACCAACAAACCTTTCATTAATACAATTAGGCATGAGTAGTGATACAATTCAACAATCTAAATTAATTTAGGCATAATCCATCAACATTCATTCATGATCAATAAAACCACTTCATAAGGCACAATTTAGGAATTGAGAGAAATCATGGGTTCATAGAGTATTTTCATCATAAATCATCAATTAAACACCAATACAATCATAATTTGTCATTAGAAACCATTTGAAAACATTTGATGAAAGAACCCATGAGATTGAGTGAAACCCTAGATTTTTCATACTTTAAAATCACCTTTGAATTGGCTCCTTGAATGATTAGACAAGGATCAAGACCACCATACCTTGCTTTATATTACCCATGAAAATTTAAGAAGAAACACCATGAAATCCCCAACCCTAGCTTGAACTTGACCTTGATCTCCAATGGAGTTTCTAGAGATAAGACCTTATGAGGGGAGGGCTTTTGATTTGGGGAATTTGAATAATGAAATCTAAAATAACATTTTGTTGTTTTAATACTCTTAAAATATCTTAATAACACTAAAATAACCGTCCATACACTTAAAACAATAAATAGACAATTTACCAAAAGACCCTTGCCCAAGTCGTGTCCAAACCAGATTGCACAGGCATGGTTCACGCCCTAGACCCACGGACTGTGAGTCCATTCACGGACTGTGCTGCTGGTCCGTGGTCAGGAGCTAGGGGATGGTCTGGAGGGGCTTGACCTATGTAGGTCATCCACGAGGAGTGGATGGACCTATGGGGCGTGGACCCATTCCGTAGGTCACCAAATTTTGGCCAATTTGGTTTTGTTTGGGGTCTTGGGGGTTAAGCTTAGGGTCCTCCTCAAGGACCCCTAGGGTGGTCCATGGGGAGTCGTACCATGACATTTAACCCCTAAACCCTCAACCAAAGCTCGGGACAACATAAAACACCATCAAACCTCACACCAAACTTAAACACAGACACGTTAGGCTCTAGTTTTACTTATTCATTTTTAGGGTCGTTACATTATCCCCCACTTAGGAACATTCGTCCTCGAATGACACTTAAAACACATAAAGGGTTTAACGACTTAAGACTAGTTCCCCATCAAGCATGCAACATCATAATCAAATGCACAAAACTAGGAGGAAACATCAATTCACATCAATATACTTCATGCAAATTCAAGAAAGTAGGAACTACATCTACAAACTCATTATACAACAAAATTTCATCATTTGTCATTTAATTGGAGGAACTTCCTTCTCCATCTCACATCATGCTCATCATAACATCATTAAGCACATTATGCAATTTCTTCATAAAAACACATTAAGGCATGTTCAACATTTAACCTCATGAAGCATATAGACAACTCATACTAAATGCACATTAGCATGAGGAACACAATTTGTAAAAACTCATTTTCTCATTCAAACAAGAATTCATCAAGAACATGCATATCATAAAGAGACCATGGAAACACAATATCACACATGATCCAAAACATGGAACAAGCCAAAAAAAAAAAGGAACTCTTTGTCTTAGGCTTGAATAGGCTCATAAAGAAAGAGGTAAGGATATCGGAACTCTCAACAACCTTACTATTCAACATACTATCCCCCACTCAAGAGTAAACCCAACTAAAGCTTATCATGAACCCTACAAAGGAACCTCAACAAGACATTCACAACCATAAGGAACTATGAACATACCGGTGCTTTTAAACTAGGAAGGTCCTCATTAAGCAACTCTTGCTCACAATCAACCCTACCACATCACTCAAGGTCTCATATGAGTCTACCACACTGGGTCTAAAAATTCTCAAACTCACTACATCTCTTAAGGTGAGAACATCAATCAAGTCTAACTCATGAACATCAAGGAAACTCAAAGACCTTACCATCTAGGCACATTATCCCCCACTTGGGAGTATGCCTATACCAACTCTTCTACGCTGCACTTCTTTCAATTCTAAGGTCGGAGCAAAACCTCACTAAACCTTCATATTCCTCACACCTAGGCATTCCTAAAACACCACTATTCATCACCTCTTTCAACATAACTCAAAACTCATCATAACCTTCTACTTACAACACACATAACCATAAAGCAACCCATTCATACTAAAGTCAACATCACAATCTATCATCTCTCACATCTATTAAGTCACATAGCCATAGTTAGCATCACAACCAACCTTCCTCCCTCACACCTTCTAACATACTCCTTTCAAGTGGTCAAACACTAAAGACCATCTGATAAGGAACAAGAGAGAGACATTATAGAGCTAAGCTCTATGTCACGACTTGAAAAATGAAGAAGTGAAACTTTCTTAACACCCAATAGCCTCCTATTCATAATGTGGTGCGCTTCACATTATGAACATGACTCTTCTAGATGTGGTTTGAGACAACCTATGACCATTCCAAAATCTTGTGCTCTGATACCATGTATGTCACGACCCAAGGCTAGCCCCTAGGTGCAATACCCCGTACTTCACCCCGAAGGGGTCTAATACAAGCCTCATAGCATTCTTGAACATAAGAACATAGGAAAATAGAGGAGAATTAAAAACTTTCTTTACAATCGAAGAAATTTTCATTAAAAAGCAAGAAGAAGACTTTCTAGACTTTGTATACTATGTCTCAAACCATCTAATACTTTGAATACAACATTAGGACTTAGCCTAAACAAAAGCTTTTTAACATTAACAAAATAGACATAACGGAACAAGGTGGGTTTTGTCCTCGAAACTATAAGGACTCACCAAATCTTCATGTTCAAGCACCTTAAAAACGTACTCCTCAAGTATAGAACACCAATATCTCCAAACCCTACACTTTGGTAAAAATGGAGAAGAATGGGGTTAGCACAAAAAGTACTAAGTATGGAAACCATGCAAAAACGTGTTTAAAAGGACATTTAGTTTGAAAGTCATGACATATGGCATTTTACTAAAACTTCATGAACATTGATAAAAGAGGCATAATATAAGTCACAACCAACATACAAGTCATTTATCTACATTAGAACATGATCAACCATATAACCCATTACCTTTACTTTAAGACTCCACCTCAAAAAACCCTCATGCTATACCTTGTACAATGTATAGATAGCATCCCATACCACCATCCACACCAAGGCACCACATTAAGGTCACCAAAAGTGAACTTACCAATTCATCCTTTCCACCTTTACACAATAAAGCATATAAGAGACATAAACAATACATGAGTCACACCATCACATTAAGCCCAACATCTAAAACAACTCTAAGTCATACTTGTGCAATGTGCAAGTAGCAATCCAAACTACTACTCACACTAAGAACTCCTTTGAAGTCACCATAGACAAGGCACATTCATATACGATAAGTCATGACAAGGAAGTAACTCATAATACAATCCAAGTATAGCATGCATCATTTCAATTTAAGCATATAAGAGTCAACATTACTCTATAACATCATTTAGAGGACCTTCATTCATTAGACATTAGATTAACATTCTGATTAACTTCTTCTTAGGAGGTCATTCAAACAATAGTCATTAAGACTTAGCGAACTCACTATGGCCCTCTCAAAGCCTACTCGTGCAATGCATGGATGGCATCCCATACTACCACCCACATTTTGTAGAACCTCTCAAGAAACCATAATACACATCTCCCATGTTGCCAATAAGCATTTAACCGACATAGACCATGAGTGCTAGATCATGGAATCTGATGTACTATCCCACATCTTAAGAGTTGGTATACTTGCCTAAGGTAAACTGGTATTTAGCTTAAGTGGATCCACTAGCTAGACCTATGTGGCAACATAGTTAAGGGACAAAGAGATTGCTACTAGATACCCTGCCTCAACTCACGTGAGGGCATCCATTTCAAGAGATTGCTACTAGAAACCCCGCCTCAACTCACGTGAGAGCTTCCATCTTATTCAATATCCTCTCAGTGCTTAGCCTACATTCCTATAGAGTATTTTAACATTCATTACATTAAGGGATAAAAGATTGTTACTAGACACCCCGCCTCTACTCACGTGAGGGCTTCCATCTCAAACCCCCTACATTCATTGGATAACGCATAGATTCAAAGATGAGAATAGCCTTTCATCTAAGAATCCCATTATTGTTCATTAGTGTAAGATCGAGATTATCCTTTCAATGAACAAATCATTAGCATTCATTAGGGTACAATTGAGAATGGCCTTTCAATAAGTACTTCAGCATTAACATTACCATTGAACCTCATTCAGTCTTTATTTAAGTGTGTGTATGTGATAATAGCCTTTCACATAATCATCATCATTCACAAGTGTTAAGAGAGAGATAACCTTCAATCTTAACACAATTAGCTTCTAGACATGATCCTCATTCATTCATTTAGATCACACGCATGCATCATATCACAATTATACATTAACCTCCACATGTAGAGTACAAGGAATCTATCCATCAATTCAATACCACAATATACATAGTAAATAAACACCTCCACCTTTCAAGTGGATCAATATCTAATTCTCAATTTTAATTCAACAAGCAATTGATCATCACTTACCCTTTCAAGACAATGAATTAACTTTCACCAACAAACCTTTCATTAATACAATTAGGCATGAGTAGTGATACAATTCAACAATCTAAATTAATTTAGGCATAATCCATCAACATTCATTCATGATCAATAAAACCACTTCATAAGGCACAATTTAGGAATTGAGAGAAATCATGGGTTCATAGAGTGTTTTCATCATAAATTATCAATTAAACACCAATACAATCATAATTTGTCATTAGAAACCATTTGAAAACATTTGAGGAAAGAACCCATGAGATTGAGTTAAACCCTAGATTTTTCATACTTTAAAATCGCCTTTGAATTGGCTCCTTGAATGAAAAGTTAGACAAGGATCAAGACCACCATACCTTGCTTTAGATTACCCATGAAAATTTAAGAAGAAACACCATGAAATCCCCAACTCTAGCTTGAACTTGACCTTGATCTCCAATGGAGTTTCTAGAGATAAAACTTTAGGAGGGGAGGGCATTTGATTTGGGGAATTTGAATAATGAAATCTAAAATAACATTTAGTTGTTTTAATACTCTTAAAATATCTTAATAACCCTAAAATAACCGTCCATACACTTAAAACAATAAATAGACAATTTACCAAAAGACCCTTGCCCAAGCCGTGTCCAAACCATATTGCACAGGCATGGTTCACACCCTAGACCCACGGACTGTGAGTCCATTCACGGACTGTGCTGCTGGCCCGTGGTCTGGGGCTGGGGGATGGTCTGGAGGGGATTGACCTATGGAGGTCATCCACGGGGAGTGGATGGACCTATGGGGCGTGGACCAATTCCGTAGGTCACAAAATTTTGGCCAATTTGGTTTTGTATGGGGTCTTGGGGGTTAAGCTTAGGGTCCTCCTCAAGGACCCCTAGGGTGGTCCATGGGGAGTCGTACCATGACATTTAACCCCTAAACCCTCAACCAAAGCTCGGGACAACATAAAACACCATCAAACCTCACACCAAACTTAAACACACGCACGTTAGTCTATAGTTTTACTTATTCATTTTTAGGGTCGTTACATTATCCCCCCACTTAGGAACATTCGTCCTCGAATGACACTTAAAACACATGAAGGGCTTAACGACTTAAGACTAGTTGCCCATCAAGCATGCAACATCATAATCAAATGCACAAAACTAGGAGGAAATTTCACCTCCACATCAATATACTTCATGCAAATTCAAGAAAGTAGGAACTACATCTACAAACTCATTAGGCAACAAAACTTCATCATTTGTCATTTAATTGGAGGAACTTCCTTCTCCATCTCACATCATGCTCATCACAACATCATTAAGCACATTATGCAATTTCTTCATAAAAACACATTAAGGCATGTTCAACATTTAACCTCTTGAAGCATATAGACAACTCATACTAAATCCACATTAACATGAGGAACATAATTTGTAAAAACTCATTTTCTCATTCAAACAACAATTCATCAAGAACATGCATATCATAAGGAGACCATGGAAACGCAATATCACACATGAGTCTACCATACCGGGTTTAAAACCTCTCAAACTCACTACATCTCTTAAGGTGAGAACATCAATCAAGTCTAACTCATGAACATCAAGGACACTCAAACACCTTACCATCTAGGCACATTATCCCCCACTTAGGAGTATGCCTATACCAACTCTTCTATGCTTCACTTCTTTCAATTCTAAGGTCGGAGTAAAACCTCACTAAACCTTCATATTCCTCACACCTAGGCATTCCTAAAACACCACTATTCATCGACTCTTTTAACATAACTCAAAACTCATCATAACCATCTACCAACAACACACATAACCATAAAGCAACCCATTCATACTAAAGTCAACATCACAATCTATCATCTCACATCTATCAAGTCACATAGCCATAGTTAGCATCACAACCAACCTTCCTCCCTCACACCTTCTAACATACTCCTTTCAAGTGGTCAAACACTAAAGACCGTTGGATAAGGAACAAGAGAGAGACATTATAGAGCTAAGCTCTATGTCACGACTTGAAGAATGAAAAAGTGAAACTTTCTTAACACCCAATAACCTCCTATTCATAATGTGGCGCGCTTCACATTATGAACATGACTCTTCTAGATGTGGTTTGAGACAACCTATGACCATTCTAAAATCTTGTGCTCTAATACTTAGCTTAAGTGGATCCACTAGCTAGACCTATGTGGCAACATAGTTGAGGGACAAATAGATTGCTACTAGATACCACGCTTCAACTCACGTGAGGGCATCCATTTCAAGAGATTGCTACTAGAAACCCCGCCTCAACTCATGTTAGAGCTTCCATCTTATTCAATATCCTCTCAATGCTTAGTCTACATTCCCATAGAGTATTTTACCATCCAATACATTAAGGGATAAGAGATTGTTACTAGATACCCCGCCTCTACTCACGTGAGGGCATCCATCTCGAACCCCCAACATTCATTGGATAAATCATAGATTCAAAGATGAGAATAGCCTTTCATCTCAGAATCCCATTATCGTTCATTAGTGTAAGATCGAGAATATCCTTTCAATCAACACATCATTAGCATTCATTATAGTACAATTGAGAATGGCCTTTCAATAAGTATTTCAGCATTAACATTACCATTGACCCTCATTCATTCTTTATTCAAGCGTGTGTATGTGAGAATAGCCTTTCACATAATCATCATCCTTCACAAGTGTTAAGGGAGAGATAACCTTCAATCCTAACACAATTAGCTTCTAGACATGAACCTCATTCATTCATTTATATCACACACATGCATCATATCACAATTATACATTTACCTCCACATGTAGAGTACAAGGAATCTATCCATCAATTCAATACCACAATATACATAGTAAATAAACACCTCCACCTTTCAAGTCGATTAATATCTAATTCTCAGTTTAAATTCAACAAGCAATTGATCATCACTTACCCTTTCAAGAAAATGAATTAACTTTCACCAACAAACCTTTCATTAATACAATTAGGCATGAGTAGTGATACAATTCAACAATCTAAATTAATTTAGGCATAATCCATCAACATTCATTCATGATCAATAAAACCACTTCATAAGGCACAATTTAGGAATTGAGAGAAATCATGGGTTCATAGAGTATTTTCATCATAAATTATCAATTAAACACCAATACAATCATAATTTGTCATTAGAAACCATTTGAAAACATTTGATGAAAGAACTCATGAGATTGAGTGAAACCCTAGATTTTTCATACTTTGAAATCACATTTGAATTGGCTCCTTGAATGAAAAGTTAGACAAGGATCAAGACCACCATACCTTGCTTAGATTACCCATGAAAATTTAAGAATAAACACCATGAAATCCCGAACCCTTGCTTGAACTTGACCTTCATCTACAATGGAGTTTTTTGAGATAAGACTTTAGGAGGGGAGGGCTTTTGATTTGGGTAATTTGAATAATGAAATCTAAAATAGCATTTTATTGTTTTAATACTCTTAAAATATTTTAATAACCCTAAAATAACCATCCATGCACTTAAAAAAATTAATAGACAATTTACCAAAAGACCCTTGCCCAAACCGTGTCCAAACCAGATTGAACAGGCTTGGTTCACCCTGGACCCACGGCCATGAGTCCATTCACGGACCGTGCTGCTAGTCCGTGGTCTGGGGCTGTAGCTTGGTCTGGAGGGGCTTGACCTACGGAGGTCATCCACGGGGAGTGGACCTATGGGGAGTGGACCCATTCCGTATGTCACCAAATTTTGGCCAACTTTGGTTTTGTTTGGGGTCTTGGGGGTTAAGCTTAGGGTCCTCCTCAAGGACCCCTAGGGTGGTCCATAGGGAGTCGTACCTTGACATTTAACCCCTCAACCAAAGCTCGGGACAACATAAAACACCATCAAACTCAAACACACACACGTTAGGCTCTAGTTTTACTGATTCATTTTTAGGGTCGTTACACTTTAGGGTCCTCCTCAACAACCCCTTGGGTGGTCCTTGGGGAATCGTACTGTCACGACCCAAGCCTATACCCCGGAAGTGACACGACGTACTTGACCCCGAAGGGGTCTCATATAAGTTTCATAGCATATTGATTGCATAAGATACTTAAACATATTGTGGAATTTAAATTTTTTCTTTTATAAATCCAATAATCGAAAACATTAAAAGCAAGCGGAAGTCTATCGTTTCACATGGCCATCTAAACAACATACTTAAATGAAATAGGGTCACGACCCTTTATAATTGAAAGACTAACAAATGTCTATTATATGAAAGAAAGGAAACATCTAAACACTTGTCCTCGATCTATGAGGACATACCACTTAGTCTTGGAGAATCACAATTTCAAGCTTCACTAGAGAGAATCACTCAAATGTCGAAACCTATACTTGTAGTAAAACATGAAGAAGAATGGGTTAGTATAATTAAGTACTAAGTATGATAGCCATGCAAAAACATGCTTAAGACGGACATTTTATTTGAAAGTCATGCTTTTATGCCATTTTGATAAAACTTCATGAATATAAGCATAAGAGGCATATTACACAAACATAACCAACATACAAGTCATTTCTCACATTCAAGACATAATCATCATATAAACCATTACCTTCACATTAAGCCTTCACCTCAAGCAACCCTCAAGCTATACTTTGTGCAATGTATGGATAGCGTCCCATACCACCATCCACACGAAAGTACCATCTTATGGTCACCAAAAGTGAACTTACCATTAAACCTTTTCATCTTCATACAATACTCATACATAAGAAACATTAACATTTAATAAGACATATCATCACATAAGGAGCATCACCTAAGACAACCCTAAGTCATACTTGTAGAATGTGCAAGTAGCATCCCATACTACTACTCACACTAAGTACTCATTTGAAGTCACCATAGGCAAGGCACATTCATACACCATAAGTCATAACAAGGAAGTACCTCATAATACAATCCAAGTATAGCATGCATCATCTCATTCAAGCATAAGTCACATTCTTCATTAGCTTCATTTCATTAAGAGCACCTTCATTCATTTAGACATTAGATCAATGATATTTGCGTAATCAATACACAACTTCCGATGCAAGTGTCTATGATCGTACAATAGTTTAGTAACCCAACCAAGGTTTAGGGTCGAGTCTCAAGGGAGTGAGCGTGAAAATTAGTTGTTAAGTGCGAAAGTGCTAAAGCTAACTGTAGCTAAAGACTTTGGTGAATGAAAACATAACAAATTTAAAAAGGGTGACGCAAGTGTCAAGTATCAAATGGGGGTTTTGTCACAAGTAAGTAAAAACAACAAAATTAACAAAGAGATCTAATAAATAAAAGGGGGATTCTTGGGATGTGAATGGAATACGGGATAGACTAAATCATTGGGTACATGCTTTTGATAGAGAACTTGTAGAGAAATTATGACTAGGCTAGACTTCAAGGGGGATAAGATCTATCTCGAGAAACTTACCCCATTTCAAGCGGGTTCCTCTCAGACACCCACTTGCCGCATGAAGAACAACCTCTGCCTTAACCCACTCACTCTCTCGAGATGAGTGTGTGGACACGGGACTAGGGTTCACTCTCTCGAGCTGAACCTCATGTCGACCCACTCGCACTGGCCATCAATTTAGTGGTCTTAGTTTTACGACCTCTCTCTTGCAAGCCAAAAACACATATATGAGATTATATTTGCAAGTACAACGTCATTAAGTTCATCCACAACCACTAAACAAAATCACATTTTAACTACGAATAGACTATCAGCAAGCAAGACCCAACAACTAATCTAACCCATATTCACAAAATCATACCCCAAGAATTAGGGTTTTAGCTACTCATGTAAAAGAGATAAATACAAATACCAATATCAGTTTCCATCAATGGGCATGCAAGATTAAGTCTTACAACAAGCCAAAGGTGAAGAATCCAAGAGACCCAAGTCCAATTTTTTGAAGATGAAACCCTTGAAAGCTTCAAGTTCGTCAAAACCCTCTTCAAAACTTAGAGAGAATATCTCCAAAAACTCTGTCTAAAACTTAATAATCTAAAAACTAGGTAAAACAAGGTAAAATTCGCCAGTAAGAATAAACACTGAACTAGTATTTATAGTTTTCAGAAAATTTGCTTCGAAGGATCTTTTGGCGACGTTAGTCGGGATCGCTGATGCACTCGGCGATCCGCCCTTTGGTCGACTTCGTCGCCTTTCATTAGTTGCCTTCAACATCTTTGTGCGCTGGATCATTGGGTGATGTAGCACTACTTCGCGGAGTCGTTCGGCGATATGCCGACTGATCCTTTTCACAGCCAATTTACTCTTTTCCTCAGGGCTCAGCACACTGGAACAAAAGGCGAATATGCGATCTATTGGCGATTCGCCGAATGGGTTCGGCGATTCGCAGATCTTCATTTCTTCGTTCTTTTAGCTTCTTTTGCTCCTTTTTGCTCCATAGTGTCCATCCTTTCCCTCAAACTTCAAATAACTAAAACTTAAAGGCTTTCATCAGATATCGAGATAAAATAAGCATTTAAGGACACAATTTCTAATAAAATATAGCCCTAAATGAGTCCAATTTGTGGACTCATCAATTAACATTCTTCATTAACATCATCATAAGAGAAAATTCATTACACTTAACATTATAAGGGAACACACAACAACCTCTCTCAAAGCCTACTTGTGCAATGCATAGATGGAATCCCATACCACCACCCACACTAAGTAGTGCATTCTTAAAAAGACATAATTTATTAACATTCTTTGTGGGGGTAAGCCTTAACCGACATAGACCATATGTGCAATCCATGGAATCCCGGTGTCACCCTCACCGAATAAGGGATTCCTACTTGCCTATGGTAAGACCATTATTTTTAGCTTAAGTTGATCCACGAGCTAGACCTATCTGGGCACATAGTTATGGGATAGGGAGATTGCTTGTAACAACCAGAAGATTCGTAGGCTGAACTAGAGCCCTAACGTAATGTCAAAGAGGTGTAAAATAAATTATCCTAAGTTAGTACACCCCCTAGGTGTCCTATGGGGGTGTATGGGTTAAGGCCTTAGGGAGGAGTGCCAAGCAAAAAGGGGGCAAGCCAAGGCTGCCCCAAACTTGGAGCTAACTGCCTCAAGCCCCACGGTGATCACCACGACTCGTGATCATGACCACGGGCAAGTGGGAGGTTCCGTGGAGTTTCAATGGCCAAAGGAAAGGGACCTCCAAGTGTCCTAGACACTGCCTCACCCTTCACGAGAGGGACCACGAGTCGTGGTCCACTTCACGACTCGTGAAGGTGGGCGTGGAGTCCCCTTAGAATTTTGGAAGTTGGGGGCGTTTGGAGTATCTACTGCCCAGGGCACCACTACGGGCCATAGTGCACTTGACGAGGGAGGGGGTGGCTCGTGAAGGTCACTTGGCACCAAGGCTTGAAGGCCTTGCCTCCACAAGGCCAAGTCATGACCAAGGCCATCACCACGGACCATGGTCCTCACCACGGATCGTGGGAGGCTCCGTGGTCTTGCCTTGGCCAAGGGTTAGCTTGTGCACGAAAGAGGGGCTACTGCCTCCAACACCACGGTCCATGGTGCACTTTCACGACCCAAGAAGTGTTGGTTGTGGTCCCTGACGGGGACCATTTAAACGAGGAGTTTTGGGACTTTTCCTTTTAAGTCCAAATTAAGTGGGGGCGTTTTGGGTATTTTAGGGGTTAAATATATATTGGCTTTTAAGTCTAAATTCAGTTAGTTTTGGTCATTATTCACAACACCCAATTGAAATCAAAACTCTCCTACTTCTCTCTAAACTCTCTCTATAAAAACTCTACAAGAAGAAGAATACATTGGAGCTAGGGTTTCAAGGTTTCATCCCAATTTGCTTGGAGTTTCTCCATTGATTCTCAAGGAATCAACTAAGGTATGGTTGCTCTTCACTCTTGGGATCTTTTCCCAAAGAGGCCCTCTCAAAAATTGGATTTCAAAGTTCCCCAAATTATAGGTTTTCTCTCAATTTCGTGGGTCACTTTACAAATGTGTTTTCATTGAATTATAATGATTAATTATGGTTGTATATGATAATTTGTGGATGAATTAATGTTATGTTTATGGTTTTTGAACAAATCCCCACAAGACCCATGATTTCCCCTTCTTTCTCACTTTAAACCCTAGTGTGACTTTAATGGTGAATGAAGGATGAGAATCTAATATATAAATGTGGAATTCATTATTGGATTATGATGTTGCTATATATGATGAATGACTATCAATGAATTAGGGTTGAATCTTGATGTAATCCTTTAAGGTAATGAATGAAGGTTGTCAAATTGATGAATGTTCATATGTGAATTGTTGATCCACTTATGGTAGAGGTGCTACTTGATTATGAATTGTAGTGATTGAGTTATGTTTCCTCTTCCCTACAATCCCAAGTGTTGACAAGTATGCTATGATACAAACATGAATGTTAAGCTATGATTATGGTAGTGTTGGTATGATGAATAGAAGGTAAATCTCATGAACACTACGTGACTATGTCATGAATGAGCATTATTATATGTTGATGGTTCTGCGATGAAAGGTTATTCTCATCTTAGAACTTGTTAGCTATATGATGAATGATGGGCTGAATCCCTAATGCACTCCTTAATGAATTAATCTGTAAGTAAAGGCCTAATACTACTTTAAAAGGGAATTGTGCTTAGCACCAAGTGAACATGAATATGAGATGGAAGCTTTTACGTTTAGCAAGTCCGGGTTCCCAATATATATGTTGTCTCATGAGATGGAAGCCTTTTACGTTTAGCAAGTACGGGTTTCTAGTAGCAATCTCCTTGTTCCATAACTATGTTTGCCCACATAGGTATTAGCTAGTGGATCCACCTAGATGCTAATAGGTTAGTTCTACCGTGGCAAGTGGAACACTCTCTTTTCGGTGTGGGAGTAGAACACCAGATTCCATGAAGCTCCCATGGTCTATGTCGATTATTGCTAATGTCCCTATGTTTTCAAAAAAAATGATGATCTAATGTATGAATATGACTTATGTAAATGACTTATGAACTCTAACTAGGATTACTTGAGGGATACTACTTAGTATAGGTGAGGGTATGGACTTTACCTATGCACTGCACAAGTGGGTTCTTTGAGGAGTTCTTGTGTGAGTTCTTTATAGGTGGTAAGGCAAGAATTATGTTAAGTTTAATTTCACCTATTATGATATTGATTATGTATATGACTATACTTGCATCTTCTTGATAGCTTTACTTGGTATATATGGGGGTATGGGACTTCATATGTACGTTGCACAAGTGAACTTGAAAGGGGGTCATGGGTGGTGTCTTATGATGGTATGATGTAAATGGAATTCAAATATCTAAGGTATGGGTTATAGATTTTTGTTATGATAAGGAATGTCTCTTTATCTTGTAATGTGAATTGGCTACATGTTCCTTGAATATGCATTATGGCTTTTAACTTGAAATAGCATGTTTTCAACTAAAGGTCCCTTTTTGCATGATTTAAATGGTTTTAATTGCATGGCTTCCATACTTAAGTGTAGGTTCTGGGAAGTGATTGTGCTACTAAGAGACTCAAGCTTGGACTTAGACTTTCTCCAAGACTTTTTGGTATGTCCTCAAGTTCCGAGGACACACATTATGACACTTATGTTCCTCATATTGTAATAGACTATTAGACTTCTTATGTACTTGTCATTTTGTGACAATTCTATTGTAAAGAGCTATGGTCCCTATTTGAGACTCTTATGTGTACTTAGATGGTTTCATAGAGATGATGATGTCTAGACATTCTATTTTCTATTTTCTATTATGAGACACTTTGACATTGATGTTGAAAAGTTTTTAAATTTCCACATTATTCAATGTCTATATGCAATGACGAATATGCTAAGGGCTTGTATAAGACCCTTCGGGGTCAAGTACGCCGTGTTATTCCTACGGGGTGCTCTCGGGGCGTGACATTGCTACTAGATACCCCGCCTCAACTCACGAATTAGCATCCATCTCAAGAGATTGTTACTAGATACCCTGCCTCAACTCTCGGATAAGCATCCATCTCAATTCATATCCTCTCGGTGCTTAGCATTATTCCCCACAGATTACTTCACATTCATTACTTTAGTCATCATTATGGGATAAGATATTGTTACTAGATACCCCGCCTCCACTCCCGGATGAGCATCTATCTCAAACCCAACATTCATTCATTGGATAGCTCATAGAGTCAAAGATAAGAATGGCATTTCAACTAAGAATCCCATCTTGTGAGGAAGTCCTTTCACAACATGTCATTACCATTCATTAGGGCGCAATTGAGAATATCCTTTCAATCTATCACGACCCAAGGCTAGCCCCCAGATGCGACACAGCGTACTTGACCACGAAGGGGTCCCATACAAGCCTCATAGCATATTCATTGCATAAGATACTTAGAAATAGTGCAGAATTTAAAACTTTTCTTTTATAAATCCAACAATCGAAAACATTAAAAGCAAGCGGAAGTCTATCGCATCACATGGCCATCTAAACAACATACTTGAAACAAAATAGGGTCATGGCCCTTTACAATCGACAAACTTAACAATAGTCTATTACATGAAAAAGAAAGGAAACATAAACTGCTAGTCCTCGATCTATGAGGACATACCACTTAGTCTTGGAGAATCTCAATTACAAGCTTCACTAGAGAGAATCACTCAATTGCCGGAACCTCCACTTATAGTAAAACATGAAGAAGAATGGGTTAGCACAATTAAGTAATAAGTATGATAGCCATACAAAAACATGCTTAAAACTGACATTTTATTTGAAAGTCATGGTATATGCCATTTTGAGAAAACTTCATGAACATAAGCATAAGAGGCATCATAATCAACCATAACCAACATACAAAACATTTAACCACATTAGAACATAATCACATATAAACCATTACCTTCACATTAAGCCTTCACCTCAAGTAACCCTCAAGCTATACTTTGTGCAATGTATGGATAGCGTCCCATACCACCATCCACACTAAAGTACCGCCTTAAGGTCACCAAAAGTGAACTTACCATTCCACCTTTCCATCCTTACACAATACTCATACATAAGAGACATAAACATTACATAAGTCATATCAACACATAGAGACCATCACCTAGGGCAACTCTAAGTCATACTTGTGCAATGTATAAGTCATACCATACTAATACTCACACTAAGTACTCCTAAAATCCACCATAGACAAGGCACATTCATATTCATTAAGTCATGACAAGGAAGTAACTCAAAATACAATTCAAGTATAACATGCATCATCTCATTCAAGCATAAGTCACATTCTTCATTAGCTTCATTTCATTAATAGCACCTTTATTCATTAGACATTAGATCAACATTATTCATTAACATCATCATAAGAGCACATTCATTACACTTAACATTATAAAGGAACACACCACAACCTCTCTCAAAACCTACTTGTGCAATGTATAAATGGTGTCTCATACCACTACCCACACTAAGTAGTGCATTCTTAAGAAGCCATAGTTCATTAACATTCTTTGGGGGAGTAAGACTTAACCGACACAGACCATGTGAGCAATTCATGGAATCCCGATGTCACCTCACCGGATAAGGGATTCCTACTTGCCTAAAGTAGGACCATTGTTTTTAGATTAAGTGGATCCACTAGCTAGACCTATGTGGGCACATAGTTATGGGATAGGGATATTGCTAAAAGATACCCCGCCTCAACTCACGGATGAGCATCCATCTCAAGAGATTGTTACTAGACCCGTCTCAACTCCTAGATGAGCATCCATCTCAATTCATATCGTCTCGGTGCTTAGCATTATTCCCCATGGAGTACTTAACATTCATTACATTAGTCATCATTATGGGATAAGAGATTGTTACTAGATACCCCGCCTCAACTCCCGGATGAGCATCCATCTCAAACTCAACATTCATTCATTGGAAATTTCGTTGATTCAAAGATGAGAATAACCTTTCAAATAAGAATCCCATATTCTGAAAAAGTCCTTTCACATTTTGTCATTATCATTCATTAGAGTACAATTGAGAATAGCCTTTCAATCAACCCATCATCATTTACATAATCATAGAAACTTTATTCATTAGGCATTCATGAGTGTCGGTATGTGAGAATAACCTTTCACATAGGACCTCATCATTCATAAGTGTTAATTGAGAAATAACATTCAATCATAACACACTTACATTCTAAACACGACCATAATACATTCATAGAGATCACACACATATAATTTTCATCATAATCAGACATTAATCATTCATACTTTTCCTTTCAAGGCCATGATTAAAATATACATAGTAATTAAACAGCTCCACCTTTCAAGTGGATCAATAGCTCAAGCACAAATTCTACTTCAACATGAAATTTGATCATAACTTTCCCTTTCAAGGCTATGAACCAACATCAACCCATAAATTCAAAATAGTACAATAGAATAAGAAAGTGACATGATTCAATTACTTAATTCAATATAATCATCAACAATTCAAGATACTTGCATAATCAATCAACTCCCAAACATAAATCACAATTTAGGAATTTTTGGGAAAATATGGGTTCTAGGTAGAAATCATATTAATTCATCTTTAAATCCACAATTCATTCGTAAATAAATGCAATAAAGCCTTTGGAAATCATTTAGAATCGAACCCATGCATAGATTGAAATCTAGAGTTTTTGGGTAAACACCGGAGACTTGAAATCGCTTTTGAGATTGGCGCCTTGAAAGAAACTAAGTCAAGGATGAAGACCACCATACCTTTAATGGATGAAATGCACGAAAATTACTTGAAAAACTTGAAGTCTTCACCTCCAATGGAGGTTTCTAGAGAGAGAACTTTTGGAGACGAGGAGAGGTTTTGATTTTGGGTTTTGAAATAATGAAGTCTAAAATATGTGTTAATATTCTAAAAACCCATAAAATACCATAAATAACTAATTAAAACTGTCCCCCAACCAAACTAGACTTAACATGAATTTACCAAACCACCCCCACATTCGCCGAACCCTTGACAACTTTTGCAGGGGTGAACTACGACCACCAAACCACGGACCGTGGTCTGGATCACGCCCTGTCCTGGTCAAGCATGGTTTGGGGTTGTGGCTTGGACATGAGTGACTTGACCCACAGAACAAGTTCACGAGTCGTGGTTTGACCTACGGGGCGTGGTCCCCCTCAGTTGGTCACCACATTTTTGGCAACAATATCTTTTTGGGGCAACCTTGGGGTTAGGCTAAGGGTCCTCCTCAAGGACCCCTAGGGTGGTCCTTGGGGAGTCGTACCTTGACGTTGAACCCCTAAACCCCTCAACCATAGCTCGGGACAACAATTTACACCCTCAAACCTCACAACAACTCCAAGACACACTAGTTAGGCTCTAGTTTCACTTATTCGTTTTACGGGTCATTACATTATCCCCCACTTAGAAACATTCATCCTCGAATGACACTTAAAACACATTAGGGGTTAATGACTCAAGACTAGCAGCTCATCATGCATGCAACATTATATACAAGGCACAAAACTAGGAGAAAACCTCAACTCCACATCAATAAGCTCAATGCAACATAAGAAAGTAAGAACTACATCTACCAACTCATTATGTATTATAACTTCAACATTTCTCATTACATTGGAGGAATTACCTTCTCCAACTCATATCATGTTCATCATAACATCATTAAGCACATTATGCAATTTCTTCATAAAAAAAAACATATTAGGCATGTTCAACAATTCATCCTCACGAAGCATATAGACAACTCATACTAAATACTAATCAACAAAAGGAATATAACTCATTGAAACTCATTTTTTCATTCAAACATAAACTCATTAAGAACATGCATAACATAAGGAGACAATGGAAACACATATTCACACATGACTCCAAAACATGAAACAAGCTACAAGGAACTCTTGGTCTCAAGCTTGAATAGGAATAGAAGGAAAGAGATAAGGATATCGAACTATCAACAACCTTACTATTCAACATACAATCCCCCACTTAGGAGAAAACCCAACTAAGTCTAACATGAAAAACAACATAAGAACCTCAATACAACATTCACAACCAAATGGAACTATCACTTACCGGTACCTTCATCCGGATTACCTCATTTGTCCTTGTTAGCTTGAAGCACATAGACACTATTTCTCTTTGGAGCATTAGGATCCGGGCCATAAAGAGAAGCTTGTTTGGTCTCTCTTCCTTTTTCCATGAGTGTTGGGCAATCTCTCATCTTATGACCCTTCTTTCCACACCCAAAGCAACCATCCATTCCGGCATGTCACATAGCCGAATGTTTCTTCCCACACCCAAAGCAACCATCCATTCCGGCATGTCACATAGCCGAATGTTTCTTCCCACACTTGGCACATATAGGTCTCTCAAAAGAAGAACCACTTCCATTCCCTCCTTGATATTTAGGGTTAGACACCCTATCATTGTTGACCATAGGAGAATCTTGGTTGTAAAACCTCATTTTGGACCTTGGTTGACTTTGTTCATCGGACCTAGACCTCTTCATCTCTCTACTCTTCCTCTCAAGTTTGGACTCCTCAATAGATTGAGCATACACTATGAGTCTATAAATGTTCATGTCATCATGAGGCATTTCCGTATGATACTCTTCCTTAACTAGGTCGGATATACCGGTCACAAACCTACTCATCTCATCTCTAAAGTTGGACACCAAAGATGGAGCATACTTAGACAATAGGGTAAACTTCAAGGAATACTCCTCCACACTCATGCTACCTTGCCTAATGTTGATAAGTTCCTCCACATTAACCTCCCTCTTCTCATAGGGAAAGTACCTACCAAGAAAAGCTTCCTTAAACTCCTCCCATTCTATAGGACCCACTCCAATAGGCCTATTGCTTTTCCATTGAGTGAAACAAACTTGGGCAACATCTTTCAATTGGTTAGAGACAAGTTCGGCTTTTTCTATAGAAGTCACCCCCATAGCATTGAATATCTTATACACCTCATCCAAAAACTCTTGGGGATCCTGTCCCACCTTAGAACCTAGGAGCACCGGAGGATTCATCCTCACAAAGTCTCTTAACCTAGAAGCCATAGTACTCTCAATAGCATTCACTTTAGGCCCCACATCTCGATTTACTTGGGTCGTCATAGATTGGGCTAAGGTTAGCAAAGACTACCTAATCTCTTCATTAGTCATGGCTGGAGAATCAATCGGAACTTGGTTGTTGAGGACCTTGGGGAGGAACTCCCTCATTCACCATCTCCTCTTCCACTCTCCTTACGGGTGTCCTTCTTGTATTCATATCCTATAAACACAAGAGAAGGATTAGGAAAAGGACACTTATAGAGCTAAACTCTAAGGCACATCTTCAAGAATATGAAAGAAGTGTAACTTCCTAATGTCCTATAGCCTCTCGCTCATAGATGTGTTGCGACTCACACCGATGGATAAGACTCTACTAGACGTGGCTCGTGAAACATCAACCTAAAAACCATTCCCAAAACCTTGTGCTCTAATACCATGTTTATCATGACCCAAGGTTATCCCTGAGATGCGACACGGCGTACTTGACCCCGAAATGGTCACATACAAGCCTCATAGCATATTCATTACATAAGATACTTAGGAATAGTGCGGAATTTAAAACTTTTCTTATATAAATACAACAATCGAAAACATTAAAAGCAAGCAAAAGTCTATCGTCTCACATGGCCATCTAAACAACATACTTGAAACAAAATAGGGTCATGGCCCTTTACAATCGACAAACTTAACAATAGTCTATTACAAGAAAAAGAAAGGAAACATCAACTACTAGTCCTCGATCTATGAGGACATACCACTTAGTCTTGGAGAATCTCAATTACAAGCTTCACTAGAGAGAATCACTCAATTGCCGGAACCTACACTTGTAGTAAAACATGAAGAAGAATGGGTTAGCACAATTACGTAATAAGTATGATAACCATACAAAAACATGCTTAAAACGGACATTTTATTTGAAAGTCATGATATATGCCATTTTGAGAAAACTTCATGAACATAAGCATAAGAGGAATCATAATCAACCATAACCAACATACAAGTCATTTAACCACATTAGAACATAATCACATATAAACCATTACCTTCACATTAAGCCTTCACCTCAAGTAACCCTCAAGCTATACTTTGTGCAATGTATGGATAGCGTCCCATACCACTATCCACACTAAAGTACCGCCTTAAGGTCACCAAAAGTGAACTTACCATTCCACCTTTCCATCCTTACACAATACTCATACATAAGAGACATAAATATTACATAAGTCATATCAACACATAGAGACCATCACCTAGGGGAATTCGAAGTCATACTTGTGCAATGTAAGCATCCTATATTATTACTCACACTAAGTACTCCTTGAAGCCACCATAGACAAGGCACATTCATATTCATTAAGTCATGATAAGGAAATAACTCAAAATACAATTCAATTATAACATACATCATCTAATTCAAGCATAGGTCACTTTCTTCATTAGATTCATTTCATTAAGAGCACCTTCATTCATTAGACATTAGATCAACATTCTTCATTAACATCATCATAAGAGCACCTTCATTCATTAGACATTAGATCGACATTCTTCATTAACATCATCATAAGAGCACATTCAATACACTTAACATTATAAAGGAACACACCACAACCTCTCTCAAAGCCTACTTGTGCAATGCATAGATGGCGTCCCATACCACCACCCACACTAAGTAGTGCATTCTTAAGAAGCCATAGTTCATTAACATTCTTTGTAGGGGTAAGCCTTAACTAACATAGACCATGTGAGCAATTCAGGGAATCCCGGTGTCACCCTCAACGGATAAGGGATTCCTACTTGCCTAAGGTAGGACCATTGTTTTTAGCTTAAGTGGATCCATTAGCTAGACCTATGTGGGCACATAGTCATGGGATAGAGAGATTGCTACTAGATACCCCTGCCTCAACTCACGGATGAGCATCCATTTTAAGAGATTGTTACTAGATACCTTGCCTCAACTCCCGGATGAGCATCCGTCTCAATTCATATCATCTCGGTGCTTAGCATTATTCCCCACAGAGTACTTAACATTCATTACATTAGTCATCATTATGGGATAAGAGATTGTTACTAGATAACCCGCCTCAACTCCTGTATGAGCATCCATCTCAAACTCAACATTCATTCATTGGAAAGCTCATAGATTCAAAGATGAGAATAGCCTTTCAACTAAGAATCTCATATTGTGAGAAATTCCTTTCACAACATGTCATTATCATTCATTAGAGTACAATTGGGAATAGCCTTTTAATCAACCCATCATCATTAACATAATCATAGAAACTTCATTTATTAGTCATTCATGAGTGTGTGTGTGTGTGAGAATAACCTTTCACATAGGACCTCATCAGTCATAAGTGTTAATTGAGAAATAACATTCAATCATAGCACACTTACATTCTAAAAAAGACATTCATAGAGATCACACACATATAATTCTCATCATAATCATAAATTAATCATTCATACTTTTCCTTTCAAGGCCATTATCACAATATACATAGTAATTAAGCACCTCCACCTTTCAAGTGGATCAATAGCTCAAGCACAAATTCTACTTCAACATGAAATTTGATCATATCTTTCCCTTTCAAGGCTATGAACCAGCATCAACCCATAAATCCAAAAAACTACAATAGAATAGGAAATTGACATGATTCAATTACTTAATTCTGTATAAGCATCAACAGTTTAACATACTTGCATAATCAATCAACTCCCAATCACAAATCACAATTTAGGAATTTGGGGGAAAACATGGGTTCTAGGAAGAAATCATCTTAATTTATCTTTAAATCCATAATTCATTCATAAATCAATTCAATAAAGCCTTTAGAATTCGTTTAGAATCGAACCCATGCCAAGATTGAAAATTAGGGTTTTAGAGAAATCATTGGAGACTTGAAATCACTTTTGAGATTGGCTCCTTGAAAGAAACTAAGTCAAGGATGAAGACTATCATAACTTTAATGGATGAAATCCACAAAAATACCTTGAAAAACTCGAAGTCTTGACCTTGGAAATTTGAAGTCTTCACCTCCAATGGAGGTTTTTAGAGAGAGAACTTTTGGAGGGGAGGAGAGGTTTGTATTTGGGTTTTGAAATAATGAAGTCTACAATATGTTTCAATACGTTAAAAACCCTTGAAATACCATAAATAACTAATTAAAACCATCCCCCAACCAAACTAGACTTAACATGAATTTACCAAACCACCCCCACATTCGCCGAACCCTTGACAACTTTTGCAGGGGTGAACCAGGACCACCAAACCACGGACTGTGGTATGGATCACGCACCGTCTTGGTCCAGCATGGTTTGGGGATGTGGCTTGGACATGAGGGACTTGACCCATGGAACAAGTCCACGAGTCGTGGTTTGACCTACGGGGCATGAACCCCCTCTGTAGGTCACCACATTTTTGGCAACATTCTCTTTTTGGGGCAGCCTTGGGGTTAGGCTAAGGGTCCTCCTCAAGGACCCCTAGGGTGGTCCTTGGGAAGTCGTACCTTGACGTTTAACCCCTCAACCCCTCAACCATAGCTCGGGACAATATGTTACACCCTTAAACCTCACAATAACTCCAAGACACATTAGTTAGGCTCTGGTTTCACTTATTTGTTTTACGGGTCGTTACATTATCCCTTACTTAGAAACATTTTTCCTCGAATGACACTTAAAACACATTAAGGGGTTAACGACTCAAGACTAGCACCCCATCATGCCTGCAACATCATAAACAAATGCACAAAAACTAGGAGGAAACCTCAACTCCACATCAATAAGCTCAATGCAATACAAGAAAGTAGGAACTACATCTACAAACTCATTATGCAACATAACTTCAACATTTTTCATTATCTTGGAGGAATTACCTTCTCCAACTCATATCATGCTATTCACAACATCATTAAGCACATTATGCAGTTTCTTCATATAAGCACATTTAGGCATGTTCAACAATTAGCCTCATGAAGCATATAGACAACTCATACTAAATGCATATCAACAAGAGGAACGCAATTCATATAAACTAATTTTCTCATTCAAACATAAACTCATTAAAAACATGCATAACATAAGGAGACCATGGAAACTCATATTCACACATGACTTCAAAACATGAAACAAGTTACAAATAACTCTTGGTCTCAAGCTTGAATAGGAATAGAAGGAAAGAGATAAGGATATCAAAACTCTCAACAACCTTACTATTCAACATACTATCCCCCACTTAGGAGAAAACTCAACTAAGGCTAATCATGAAAACATCATAGGAACCTCAACAGAACATTCACAACATAAGGAACTATCACTTACCGGTGCCTTTACACTAGGAAGGTCCTCATTAAGCAACTCTTGCTCACAAACAAACTTACTAACACCTCTCAAGGTCTCATATGAGTCTACCACACGGGGTCGAAACTCCTCAAACTCATTACACCTCCTAAGGTGAGATTACAAAGCAAGCCTAAATCATGAACATCAAAGACACTCAATGACCTTACCATCTAAGCACATTACCCCCCCCCCCCCCCACTTGGGAGTAAGCCTATATAAGCTCTTTTAAACTTAACTTCTTTCCATTCTAAAGTCAGAGAAAAACATCACTAAACCTTCACACTTATCACATATGATGATTCTAAGCCAATGTGAGTTACGCTTCTACCCTTCTTAGAGAAATCTACTCACTCATCCCATCAAGACATTTCTAAGGCACCTCATTTCATCAAATCTTTCAACATACCTCAAAACTCATCATAACTAAGGCGGGTTGTATCATCAACTAGACATAACCATAAAGCAACCCATTCATACTAAGGACAACATCACAATCTATCACCTCAAATCTAGAAAGTCACATAGCTATAATTGGCATCACAACCAACCTTCCTCCCTCACTTCTTCTAGCATAAGCCTTCCAAAGGGTCATACCTTAAAGACCATCGGATAAGGAATAAGAGAAAGACATTCTAGAGTTAAACTCTATGGCACGACTTCAAGAATATGAAAGAAGTGTAACTTCCTGACGTCTTATAGCCTCTCACTCATAGATGTGTGGTGACTCACATCGATGAACATGTCTCTACTAGACGTGGCTTGTGAGACATCAATCCAAAAAATATTTCCAAAATCTTATGCTCTGATACCATTTTTGTCACGTCCCGAGCCTACACCTCGGAAGTGACACGGCGTACTTGACCCCAAAGGGGTCTCATACAAGCCTCATAGCATATTCAATGCATAAGATACTTATAAATAGTGCAGAATTTAAAACATTTCTTTTATAAATCCAACAATCAAAAACATTAAAAGCAAGCAGATGTCTATCATCTCACATGGCCATCTAAACAACATACTTAAACTAAATAGGGTCACGACCCTTTACAATCGAAAGACTAACAAATGTCTATAACATGAAAGAAAGGAAACATCTAAAAACTTGTCCTCGATCTATGAGGACATACCACTTAGTCTTAGAGAATCTCAATTCCAAACTTCACTAGAGAGAATCACTCAAATGCCGGAACCTACACTTCTAGTAAAACATGAAGAAGAAAAGTATGATAGCCATGCAAAAACATGCTTAAAACGGACATTTTATTTGAAAGTCATGCTTTTATGCCATTTTGATAAAACTTCATGAATATAAGCATAAGAAGCATATTACACAAACATAACCAACATACAAGTCATTTCTCACGTTCAAGACATAATCATCATATAAACCGTTACCTTCACATTAAGCCTTCACCTCTGCAACCCTCAAGCTATACTTTGTGCAATGTATGGATAGCGTCTCATACCACCATCCACACTAAAGTACCACCTTAAGGTCACCAAAATTGAACTTACCATTCAACCTTTTCATCTTCATACAATACTCATATATAAGAGACATAAACATTTAATAAGACATATCATCACATAAGGACCATCACCTAAGGCAACCCTAAGTCATATTTGTGCAATGTGCAAGTAGCATCCCATACTACTACTCACACTAAGTACTCCTTCGAAGTCACCATAGGCAAGGCACATTCATACACCTTAAGTCATAAAAAGGAAGCAACTCATAATACAATCCACGTATAGCATGCATCATCTCATTCAAGCATAAGTCACATTCTTCATTAGCTTCATTTCATTAAGAGCTCCTTCATTCATTTAGATATTAGATCAACATTCTTCATTAACATCATCATAAGAGCACATTCATTACACTTAACATTATAAAGGAACACACCACAACCTCTCTCAAAGCCTACTTGTGCAATGCATAGATGGCGTCCCATACCACCACCCACACTACGTAGTGCATTCTTAAGAAGCCATAGTTCATTAACATTCTTTGTCGGGGTAACCGACATAGACCATGTGAGAAATCCATGGAATCCCGATGTCACCCTCACCGGATAAAGGATTCCTACCTGCCTAAGGTAGGACCATTGTTTTTAGCTTAAGTGGATCCACTAGCTAGACCTATGTGGGCACATAGTTATGGGATAGGGAGATTGCTACTAGATACCCCGCCTCAACTCACGGATGAGCATCCGTCTCAAGAGTTTATTACTAGATACCCTGCCTCAACTCCCGGATGAGTATCCATCTCAATTCACATCCTCTCGGTGTTTAGCAATATTCCCCACTGAGTACTTCCGATTCATTACTTTAGTCATCATTATGGGATAAAAGATTGTTACTAGATACCCCGCCTCAACTCCGGGATGAGCATCCATCTCAAACCCAACATTCATTCATTGGATAACTCATAGATTCAAAGATGAGAATAGCCTTTCAACTAAGAATCCCATATTGTGAGGAAGTCCTATCACAACATGTCATTATCATTCATTAGGGTACAATTGAGAATAGCCTTTGAATAAACCTATCATCATAAACATAATCATAGAAACTTCATTCATGAGTGTGTGTGTATGTGAGAATAACCTTTCACATAGGACCTAATCATTCATAAGTGTTAATTGAGAAATAACCTACAATCATAACATACTTACATTCTAAACATGACCATAATACATTCATAGAGATCACACACATATAATTCTCATCATAGTCATACATTAATCATTTATATTTATACATAGTAATTAAACACCTCCACCTTTCAAGTGAATCAATAGCTCAAGCACAATTTTACTTCAACATGAAATTTGATCATAACTTACCCTTTCAAGGCTATGAACCAACATCAACCCATAAATCCAAACTACTACAATATAATAGGAAATTGACATGATTCAACTACTTAATTAAATATAAGCATCAACAATTCAACATACTTGCATAATCAATCATCTCCTAATCACAAATCACAATTTAGGAATTTTGGGGAAAACATGGGTTCTATGAAGAAATCATCTTAATTCATCTTTAAATCCATAATTCATTCATAAATCAATGCAATAAATCATTTAGAAATCGTTCAGAATCGAACCCATGCCAAGATTGAAAACTAGGGTTTTAGAGAAAACATTTGAGACTTGAAATCACTTTTGAGATTGGCTCCTTGAAAGAAACTAAGTCAAGGATGAAGACTACCATACCTTTAATGTATGAAATCGATGAATATCCCTTGAAAAACTTGAAGTCTTGACATTGGAAGCTTGAAGTCTTCACCTCCAATGGAGGTTCCTAGAGAGAGAACTTTTGGAGGGGAGGAGAGGTTTGTATTTGGGTTTTGAAATAATGAAGTCTAAAATATAATTTAATACTTTAAAACCCTTAAAATACCATAAATAACTAATTAAAACCGTCCCCCGATCAAACTAGGCTTAACATGAATTTACCAAACCACCCCCATATTGGCTGAACCCTTGACAGCTTTTGCAAAGGTGAACCACGACCACCAAACCACGGACCATGGTCTAGATCATGCCCCGTCCTGGTCAAGCGTGGTTTGGGTCTGTGGCTTGGACATGTGGGACTTGACCCACTGAACAAGTCCACGAGTCGTGGTTTTACCTACAGGGCGCGGTCCTCCTTCGTAGGTCCCCACATTTTTTTCAACATTCTCATTTTGGGGAAGCCTTGGGGTTAGGCTAAGGGTCCTCCTCAAGGACCCCTAGGGTGGTCCTTGGGGAGTCGTACCTTGACGTTTAACCCTTAAACCCCTCTACTATAGCTCGGGACAACATGTTACATCCTCAAACCTCACAACAACTCCAAGACACACTAGTTAGGCTCTAGTTTCACTTATTCACTTTTCGGGTGGTTACACGTACCTTGATGTTTAACCCCTAAACCTCTCAACCTAAGCTCGGGAAGACATTCTACCACATGAAACCCCATAACAAACTCAAACACACAATCGTTAGGCTCTAGTTTTACTTACTAGTTTTCCGGGTCGTTACATTATCCCCCCCCCCTTAGGAACATTCGTCCTCGAATGACACTTTAAACACTTTAAGGTATAATGACTCAAGACTAGCAGCCCATCATTCATGCAACATCATAAACAATGCACAAAACTAGGAGGAAACATCAACTCCACATCAATAACCTCAATGCAACACAAGAAAGTAGGAACTACATCTACAAACTCATTATGCATCATAACTTCAACATTTCTCATTTCATTGGAGGAATCACCTTCTCCAACTCAAATCATGCTCATAATAACATCATTATGTATATTATGTAATTTCTCTTAGAAGAACATTTAGGCATGTTCAACAATCAACCTCATGAAGCATATAGACAACTCATACTAAATGCACATCAACATGAGGAACACAATTCATACAAATTCATTTTCTCATTTAAACATAAACTCATTAAGAACATCCATAACATAAGGAGACCATGGAAACACATAATCACACATGACTCCAAAACATGAAACAAGCTACAAGGAACTCTTGGTCTCAAGCTTTAATAGTAATAGAAGGAAAGAGATAAGGATATTGGAAGTCTCAACAACCTTACTATTCAACATACCATCTCCCCCTTAGGAGCAAACCCAAACTAAGGTTACCATAAAAATAACATAGGAACCTCAATACAACATTCATAACTTATAAGGAACTTATCAACATCACTTAAGGTCTCATATGAGTCTACCAACCCGGGTCTAAACTTCTCAACTCACAACACCTTTTAAGGTGAGAAATTCAAGAAACCCTAACTCATGAACATCAAGGATACTCAACAACTTAGCTATCTAAGCATATTATCTCCCCCTTGGGAGTAAGCCTATACAAAATCTTTTAAGTACCATTTCTTTCAATTATAAGGTCGGAGCAAGTCATCACTA
>JAJOOE010008750.1:0-32859 GCA_036250405.1 Solanum raphanifolium | reverse complement strand
GGTTTACAGGGTTAATTGTATGAGTCGGGCTACACACCTCTCGTCGCCTACTCCAATTAGCTATCTAACTACATCGTTGAGCGGGGATAAATAGACTAACTAGCGAGCATTTATATTTCATCCTATTTCGTAACCAAGCGAGTTGTTCGTCCGGGCGTCACTCCTGAACACAAATCACCTCGACTTAACGGGTCGATCAAGCTCTCTATATTCTCTGATCTATCCAACCTCTCATCTCTCGCTTTTAAGATTAGACAATAGATTTATCTCTAGATGGCCAGTCAAGAAATACTAAAACAAGAATATAAAAGTAACTTATAATGACAACCAATAATTAATTCATAAACCTTAAATATTCAACATTTAATTCATAGCTACAGCCCTAGAACTAGAGCGTTTAGCTACTCATGCTATTAGAAGACAAGAAAATACAATAGTTCATGCAATTTCCAGAAGATAGAAGATTTAACGGATTAAGACCTGTTCCAAACTTGAATTCTTGCCCTTACACACTAAATCAAAAAGCCCACACTCCTCATGAACCCTAAGGGTATATTTATAATACTTAGAAAAACTGAGACCCAATTCTAAACCAACAAGGAGTCCTATTTACGTGGATGTTCGCTAGAAAAGTCAGCGTCATGGTGGGGCGTCGCTCCTCTCATCGCGCCTGCAACTTGCCTCTTAGTTCCCTCCTTGGTGCGCCGTGCCTAGCAGCGCGCCTGAAACTCGTCTTTGAATTTTTGGCCCTTGGCGCGACGCGCCTCTCAGAGCGCCTGAGAGGTGTCTCTGAACTCTGGCCCTTGGCGCCTCGCGCCTAGCAGTGCGCCTGGCCCTGGGGTCTTCATCCTTGGCCGCTTTCCATGCTCTTTTACATCTCTTTTCTTCAAGTTGACTCCAATTCCCTTGAGAGTTCCTGAAACAACTAATCATGTGTGTAAGTGTACAATCATTACAAGTTACACCAAAAATTAAGCTAATGACTAGAAATCATCTTCCAATCTTATTGACTTGTGGGCAATTATTGGCAACTTGGGCATGTAAGTATGCCTAAGATCACCACCCCACACTTAGAACTTTGTTTGTCCTCAAACAATCTCTAGACTATCAACCCTTTTCACAACCCTTGGACTTATCAACCTACCTCAAAATCAACCAAACATCATGATCTTGTAGTTCACAATGGGTGCAATAATTTCACAACATTTACACCAAGTACACATATGCTCAAAGAGTGACCCTTCTATTATTATTTTCGGGCTAATGCAAACTCATACAAACACATCAATTCGATAATCTTGTATATACCATGAATGCCCTCACTTGTTCTTGTTTAGTAAAGCGTTTCACTCCAACAACTTGCAATATCAACAAGGCCTATTTTTCAAACAGTCATCTCACCCTCACAAAAGAAATTCTTACTTTTCTCAACATGCCATAAGCTTGCCAATAGTGTATTATTACTTCCGCACATATTTCTCAAGGAATCAAGAGGACTTTCATTAGGTTATAATGTAGGCTTAAGGTAAGGGAGAGAATATTTAGGAATCGTTTTAGTGACTACACCTCCCTAATGCACATATCATTATTTAGCCAACAATTTTCTTTATAGCTCTTCTTTCCTCCTAGTACACACTTCATGACTATAAACCTTTTTGTTGCTCCATATTTGCCCCCTTTTTTTTTTTTTAATAAGGTACACATTATCCTTGATAGGATCAGGGCCAATGTTTTTAGCATGAGCCAAAATAGCATTTCCTTTTTCACACAATTTAGCAATGCACTCTTTACTATATCAACCAACATTTTCCACCCTTCTTCTCAACATAGTGCATTAAGGATTTTCATGGGATCAAAAGACTTGGTATAAAAAAAAAACGAGTTTTGGCTTATCATGTGGTTTATCAATAAACAAGGCTAAAGGCTCAATGGGGCTTCACTAAGGATGATTTCAATGGTAGGCATACAAGTAAAGTCAAGAATTAGATATTTCAAAGAAACGCCTCTATCACATTCCTTAGTTCATACGCGCTACTAGTTCAACACACACAAGGCAAGTTCTAGATATCAAGTTAAGAAAGAACCAATCAATTCTCACCACACATGGCATTATGACACATATTAAGATATATCAACCAACATGCTTTTACAACTTACATTATGGTATCATTACACAATTAAGCCCGTATAGTTTTACTTTGAGTCAAAACTAAGAACATATACTTGTTACAAGGTCAACAATTGATTGCATTCTTCCCAATATGACTACCCATGATGTTTGACTAATCTTTCTGGATATAGGTTCAAAAGGCCAAGGTTGGTTTCTCAATCCTACTCTTTTATGTGACTAATTTTCCCTTAAGACGGTCGTCATCCATCCATCATTGGGACTTGTCACTTCTATGACGACTCTAAGACTTAATAAAGCAATAAACTAGTCCTAGTTGGTTCAAAGGGACAATCCTCGGTAAAAGTACCGAAAACAAACGCTGAGGAACCCAAAATAAAGAGAAATTTAACTAAAAGCTACCACTAGACTCGATAAAGCAGTAAACAACTATATACAATAGAGACATATTCCCACCCCACACTGAAAAAAGAAGCATTGTCCTCAATGCATAATTAAGGCAAAGTATAGAGTTAGGAATACTCCCTCAGGCCTCTAGACCTCATCGTCACCGCCATCGAACACCATTAAGGCATTCACCTCATCAGCGGCATCAGCAGCCTCTTCCTCATCATCCATAGCCTCATCAGCAGTGGGCTCATCATCATCCAAAGGTTCTACAAAGGCAGGACCAGTCCTGCACAAGAAAGCTGCACTTTCAGATAACGGGTATCGTTCTGCCATAGATTCCATCTCGGCATCAGTATCTGGACGCCCTCCGATGCGCAACTGCAGCTCTGCCATACCAAACATTCTCGCCATGACGCTGTCATCACGGGCTTGCCTCTCTTGGGCTGACAAGACAGTTCCATGTGACGGATCTAGTGCCTTAGTGCGGGTCACATCGACTAACTTACCCGTCAGGTCTAGGTGATAAGCAACAGTCATGTCCACTGCTTCCTCTTCAATCCCCTCACCCCGCAGAAAACGGGTGATCAACCCCCCATAACAGACTCTCCACCTCATATTATTGTGAAATTTCATCATATTTTGCCTCAGAATTGACCCAACATTAATGGGCATTCCCTTCATCAGCATGTAGACTAACACCACCCTATCCCGAGTTACCTCAGTTAAATGTTTAGCAGGCAACAACACAGTATACACTATTTTCAGCCATACCCGAGCAACCTGATTAAAGTTAGCAAAATGAAGGGTATTATGCCTCCCAGTATCCTTACTCCGCTCCCACCTAGCAGTTGAATCAACCCCACACAAGGTATGTCGGATATTCCTATAAGGAGGTTTATCCTTCAAGCCATTAAACTCATCAGGGTCACAATTCGGGGTTCCTAACAACTCATTCAGAATTCGGGCAGAAAACCCGACAATTTTTCCCCTAACCGGCACGGTTTTATACTTCGTTTCAGTTAGCCAATTTGCATAAAATTCTCGTACTAACGTCAAATTGCAATCTCCCGGATTTTCAAAGATGAACAGCAAACCCAAATCATTAACAGTCTGATATATGTCAGGAAATTGTGACTCTAATCGTACCTCATTCACAAATTCGTCGCCCATATACTTCGTCTCTTGTTGACATGCAAACCAGTCCCATCCATACCTTTCAACAGCCTTTTTGCCAAATTTTTGAACCGATTCCCGACCGCTGGAGGATCCGGAAGCTTCGCCCTTTCTACTCCGCTTGGATCCCGCCACATTCTTCACCTTAGGCGCCATTAAAACCTGTTAAGAATAAAAAACTAAAGGGAAGATTAGAAAATTGGGGGGGGGGGGGCGGATTGGGTATTGAGGAGTGGAGAGAAAAAATATGGTAAGGGATGATTGTTTAGAAGTGAAAGAGAAAAGGGGAAGTGGAGTATATATAGTTGGTGGTGAGGAAGAAGAAAAGTTTGGGTGGGAGTAAAAATGGAGGAAGGAGAAGATGAAAGGTGAGAAGAAGAAGAAGAAGAGTTGGAGAGAAGTTAAGGGGTTGGGGCGGTTTGGGTGCTAATGGTGGAGAGAATTTGGGAGTTTGTAGGGATTTAAGGGGAGTGGGTCGGGTTTTATCTGGGTAAAAGCTGGGATTTAACAAATCTGGTCAGGGATGCGATGGGGGCGCGACGCGCCAGTATAGCGCCTGAAAACATTCTCTGAACTTTCCCTTCTGGCGCGCCGCGCCGCTCAGTGCGCTGTACTGAAGTACAAGGCGCGATAGTGGGGCGCCGCGCCTGTATCGCGCCTTAAATCATTCTCTGAACTTTTAGTCCAGGCGCGGCGCGCCTGCCAGTGCGCCTGGCTACAGTTAATAATTTTTTTTACTAAGCAACAACTAATGAAAGAAAAATCCTATCTAGCTATAACTAACCTATATTCTAAGAATTGAAATTATGCTAAAATAAAATCTTTCAAGAATTCGCCTATATACCTATCTATCTGTTACATTTTGTTCATGGGTTGCCTCCCATGTAGCGCTGGATTTAACGTCGCGGCACGACGCAGCTTGGATCACTCATCATTTATCTCAAGAGCTTCGCGATCACGATCTGAATCCTCACCGATATAGTGCTTTACTCTTTGCCCATTGACTAGGAACGCAGGGCCAGTCTCACCTTGAAGTTCAACTGCCCCATGTTGAGTCATTCTAACCACTTTGAATGGACCACTCCACTTCGACCTTAGTTTTCAGGGGAATAACCTTAGTCTAGAGTTGAAGAGTAGGACATTATCTCCTGGATTAAAGGTACGAGTTACAATGTGTTTGTCATACCACATCTTCGTCTTTTCTTTGTATAGCTTGGCATTCTCATAAGCATGGAGCCTAAACTCATCAAGTTCATGCAGCTGATTCACTCTCTTTTTACCGGCTAGCTCGGGGTCTAAGTTCAACTTCTTAATTGCCCAGTATGCTTGATGCTCCAATTCCACCGGAAGGTGACATGCTTTCCCGAATACTATGCGATAGGGAGAAGTCCCTATTGGTGTCTTGTACGCAGTCCTATATGCCCACAATGCATCATCAAGTTTATCAGACCAATCCTTCCTTTGCGCATTCACCGTTTTCTACAAAAAATTGCTTCACCTCTCTATTGGAGACCTCCACTTGACCACTTGTTTGAGGATGGTAAGTTGTAGCAACCTTATGACGAATACCATACTTAGCAAGAAGATTCTTAACAAGATGGTTAATGAAATGCTTACCTCCATCACTTATAATTGCCCTTGGAGTGCCAAAGCGAGTGAAGATGTGCTTCTTGATGAACTTTATCACCACTCTTGAATCATTGGAAGGAAGAGTTACAACCTCCACCCATTTACTAACATAATCCACAGCCACAAGAATGTATTGGTTACCACTAGATGGTGGGAAGGGACCCATGAAGTCAATACCCCACACATCAAAAATTTCCACCTCCAAAATGTTATTGAGTGGCATCTCATGTCTTCTTGAAATAGTACCCAACCTTTGGCATTTATCACAACCCTGCACAAAAGAAAAAGAATCTTTAAATAACGAGGGCTAAAAGAAACCAAATTGTAGTACCTTATGAGTAGTACGCTCTTCTCCATGGTGACCTCCATATGGACTAGCATGACACTTCTCGAGCACTTTGTAAACCTCAGATTTCGGAATGCACCTTCTCACTATCCGATCTATGCCTTGCTTAAACAAGAATGATTCATCCCAAATGTAGAACTTGGCATCATGATTGAGCTTTTTATTTTGTTGGGTGGTTTCACCCGGAGGATACTCGCCACTTACTATTAAATTCACAATGTCTGCATACCATGGTACCTGAGCGGTATCTAATGCTATCAATTGTTCATCCGGAAACTCTTCCCGGATTTGTTCACCTTCATTCACATGTGAAAAATCCTCCAACCTAGATAAGTGATCTGCTATTTGATTCTCATTACCTTTCCTGTCTTTGATCTCAAGGTCAAATTCTTGGAGAAGCAATATCCATCGAATTAGCCTTGGTTTAGCATCCTTCTTGTTGAACAGGTACCTAATAGCTGCATGGTCAGTAAAAGCAATCACTTTAGTACCTACCAAATACGATCTGAACTTGTCGAAGGCGAATACTAGAGCCAACATCTCTTTCTCAGTCACTGTGTAATTAGCCTGTGTAGGGTCGAGGGTCTTGCTTGCATAATAGATCTAGTGGAACATTTTATTCTTTCTTTGTCCCAACACTGCACCCATTGCTACGTCGCTTGCATCACACATGAGTTCAAATGGTAATTCCCAATCAGGAGCAATTAAGATGGGAGCTTCAATTAAGTTCCTCTTCAGCATCTTAAAAGCTTGTAAGCACATCTCATCGAAGTCAAACTTCATCTCCTTCTCCAAGAGACTGCACATAAGTCTTGCAATCTTGGAAAAATCCTTGATGAATCGTTTGTAAAAACCTGCATGACTAAGAAAACTACGCACACCTTTTACAGAAATGGGAGGGGGCAATTTCTCAATAACTTCTACTTTAGCGTTATCAACCTCCAAACCAGAATTAGACACCTTATGTCCCAACACTATCCCCTCTTTTACCAAAAAATGACATTTTTCCCAGTTTAGCACTAAGTTAGTGTCCTCACATCTAGCAAGTACTTTATCAAGATTTCGGAGACATACCTTAAAAGACTTCCCAAAGATGGAGAAATCATCCATGAACACCTCTACAAAGTCTTCCACCATATCATGAAAAATGGCCATCATACACCTTTGAAAAGTCGTTGGTGCATTGCAGAGTTTGAATGGCATGCGCTTGAAAGCATAGGTACCATAAGGACAAGTGAACGTGGTCTTTTCCTGATCCTCGGGCGCAATTAAGATCTGGTTGTAACCGAAATACCCATCTAAGAAACAATAGTACTCATGTCCTGCTAGTCGGTCAAGCATCTGATCAATGAAGGGAACGGGGTAGTGATCTTTCCGGGTAGCATCATTTAGTTTCCGGTAGTCCATGCAAATTCTCCACCCGGTCACTGTTCTAGTAGGAATCAACTCATTCTTTTCGTTCCTTACCACTGTCATACCTCCCTTCTTGGGAACACATTGTACTGGACTTACCCACTTACTCTCAGAGATTGGGTACACAATTCCCGCATCTAACCACTTTATTACCTCTTTTCTCACCACTTCCTTCATCACAGGATTTAGTCGACGTTGATGTTGTTCACTTGGTTTGTGATCCTCTTCCATGTAGATTCTGTGCATACATAACGCTGGACTAATCCCATGGATATCAGTCATCTGCCATCCAATAGCTTTCTTTCTTCGCTTTAGAATACGCAATGCAGCTCCAACCTGAAATTCAGACAAATCTGTAGAAAGTATAACAGGCAAAGTTTCATTAGTACCCAAGAATGCATACCTGAGGTGAGACGGTAGTGTTTTCAGTTCCAGCTTTGGGGCCTCCTCAATGGAGGGTTTTGGTGGTGGCCCTAACTCACGCTCTAATGGTTCTACTCTCCGCTTGTGAGGCTCCACACGTGCCAGATTTAGACATGTTTCTATCTCTTGAGCCTCAGAGTCTTCATCTCTCTTATGACCTACTAACACTCTTTCTAAAGGGTCTTTGGACACATCTGGATGTGAATCTAATATGCGATCAACCACAGTAATAGCAGACAACTCTTCATAAATAGAAGGTAATTTTAGAGCGCGGTAAACATCAAATACCTCGACCTTATCATGTGCCCTCATAGTTAATTGACCATCTGCTACATCAATCAATGCCTTACCTGTGGCCAAAAAAGGACGTCCCAAAATGAATGGAACTTCAGGATCAGGTTCAAAGTCTAAGACCACAAAATCTACCGGGAAAATCAATGACCCTACTTGCACTAACACATCTTCTACCACCCCTTCTGGCCTAGCAATGGATCTATCGGCGAGTTAAAGAATAACAGTGGTTCTTTTTGGACTACCCAACCCGAGTTTTAGATACAAAGATAAGGGCATCAAATTTATACTGGCCCCCAAATCACACAACCCCCGGGCATGAACACTTTGCCCAATTGTAATCTGCACAGTAAAGCTACCCAGATCTTTTAATTTTTTTGGCAGTCTGTTTTGGATCCTTGAGCTGCACTCCTTAGTAAGTGCCACAGTTTCATATTCCGTGAGCCTCCTCTTGCTAGCCACAATGTCCTTCACGTATTTAGCATACTTCGGTATACCCTGCAAAATGTCAACCAAAGGTAGATTAATGTGAACCTGTTTAAGGAGAGAGAGAAACTTACCGAAGCATTCATCTTCATTCTGCGTTTTGAGCCTTTGTGGAAATGGGGGTGGTAATTTCTTTTGAGGACTGGATACCTCAACATTGGAGCTTTTTACTACCTTTTCCACCTTCTTTTGTTTGTTACTTACCTCAGTGTCTTTCTTCTTTGGAGCTAGTTTCTCTAATTGCAGCCCACTTCTAGTACTTACCGCATGCAATTGCTTTGGATTGGGCTCAGTATCACCGGGCAGCCCACCTTGGGGACGCAAGTTCAAAGAATTAGCCACTTGCGCAACTTGTTTCTCTAAACTCATTTGGGACATCTGGATGTTTCTAATGTTCTCATCCTGCTTATCTATTCTAGCATTTAATTTGGTCCCTATTTCAGTCATGAGCTTTTGGAGTAGCTCTTCATTGGTCATCCCCCCTTTTTGTGCACGAGAATTTGAGCTTTGGTTAGGATTGAAGTATTATTGCCTAGCTCCTTGAGAATGGTATTGGTTAACCCCTTGTGTTTGATTTTGGTTTTGGTTACCACCCCATGAGAAGTTAGGATGGTTCTTCCAACTAGGGTTGTAAGTATTACCATAATTTTGCTGAACTCCGCTCCTTTGCGCATTACCCACATAGTTTACGAAATCTGGGTTTGCCTCACATTGCTCGGTGTCATGAGTTCCACCACCACATACTTCACACCAATTTGCTACCTGTTGTACTACGTTTATCGGAGCCTGATTTAGAGCTATTTGTTTAAATTGCAATGTACTGTTATGTTGCATTGCATCTAGTTTGGCATTTATGGCAGTAGCTTGGTCTACATCTAAGATCCCTGCAGCCTTTTGGGTTGGAGTTCTGGACATTTCACCCTCATACCCTTGGTTTCCTTCAGAAAGTTTATCGAGTAAAGCGAAGAATTCTTCACTTGTTATGGCTAGAGCCTGTCCACCTGCTGCACTATTAAGAAGAGAACGATCATTATAGTTTAAACCTTCAAAGAAAGTGTGACAGAGTACCTCATTGGTTTGCATGTGGTGTGGGCAAACATTCAACATTTGTTTGAAATGAGCCCATGCTTGGTACATGTCCTCTCCTTGCTTTTGAGCAAAGTTTATTATCTCACCCCTCAGCTTGGCGGTTTTCTTGGATGGGAAAAATCGACTCAAGAACTTCTTTGCTAGATCATCCCAAGTAGTGATGGAGTTTGGTGGCTCAGAGTCTAACCAACGCCTTGCAGCTCCTAATAATGAGTATGGGAACAAAGTCAACCTTACATAATCTGATGAGACTCCAATTGGGATGTATGTGTTGGTAATGTCTATGAAAGTCCTAAGATGGACTTGAGGATCCTCGTGGGGTAAACCAGTGAATTGCCCATTAGTATGGAGGATATGCACCATGTTCTGCTTTAGTTCAAATCTATCCCCGATGGAGGTTTCCTAATACTGGATGCCAGGTTGGCTGTGAGTAGGACTGCCACATTACAGACTGGTCTTGCGGGAACAACAGGCGGTCCTCCTTGGTTATTCGGGTTCCTTGGGTTATTCACGTTTTCCGGGTTATTCACGTTGTCTTGATTAACATCATCAAGGTTTCCCGGAATACCTAACCCCAATTCTCCTTGTCGTCCCTGGTTCATTTTTCTACGCTGGCGTAGAACTCTTTCCGGTTCGTTGTAAGGTTCGACAAGATCTCCTTTCGGAGCTAGACCTAAAAGTCAAGCACCTGCAATACACAAGCTAAGATCAAGTAATTAATTTCTGAATATACTAAGTGTAGACTTAAGAAGATTGAATATAAATCAATTTATAAGTCCCCGACAGCGGCGCCAAAAACTTGTTGCTCCCCAGTATACACGCAAGTGTACGTGGTCGCGCAAGTAATATAGATTCTTGATGAAACGAGTTATCGTTCCCAAGGGACCTATGATTAATTTATATTTACCACTTAATGCTACAAATAAAAGTAAAAGTAATCTTTTCAGAGAGTTGATGATTAATTGTTAACTACTACTAATTATGGATTGAATGAGAGTAACTAATTGTGAACGATTTTCGATATAATGTTTCAAGCAAGCAATTCCAGGGCTGCAGCATGTATTGAATCTCATGTATCATATTATAGGCTTAGAACTAATTTTAGTTGTCAAGTTACTGGTTTACAGGGTTAATTGTATGAGTCGGGCTACACACCTCTCGTCGCCTACTCCAATTAGCTATCTAACTACATCGTTGAGCGGGGATAAATAGACTAACTAGCGAGCATTTATATTTCATCCTATTTCGTAACCAAGCGAGTTGTTCGTCCGGACGTCACTCCTGAACACAAATCACCTCGACTTAACGGGTCGATCAAGCTCTCTATATTCTCTGATCTATCCAACCTCTCATCTCTCGCTTTTAAGATTAGACAATAGATTTATCTCTAGATGGCCAGTCAAGAAATACTAAAACAAGAATATAAAAGTAACTTATAATGACAACCAATAATTAATTCATAAACCTTAAATATTCAACATTTAATTCATAGCTACAGCCCTAGAACTAGAGCATTTAGCTACTCATGCTATTAGAAGACAAGAAAATACAATAGTTCATGCAATTTCCAGAAGATAGAAGAGTTAACGGATTAAGACCTGTTCCAAACTTGAATTCTTGCCCTTACACACTAAATCAAAAAGTCCACACTCCTCATGAACCCTAAGGGTATATTTATAATACTTAGAAAAACTGAGACCCAATTCTAAACCAACAAGGAGTCCTATTTACGTGAATGTTCGCTGGAAAAGTCAGCGTCATGGTGGGGCGTCGCGCCTCTCATCGCGCCTGCAACTTGCCTCTTAGTTCCCTCCTTGGCGCGCCTGAAACTCATCTTTGAATTTTTGGCCCTTGGCGCGACGCGCCTCTCAGAGCGCCTGAGAGGTGTCTCTGAACTCTGGCCCTTGGCGCCTCGCGCCTAGCAGTGCGCCTGGCCCTGGGGTCTTCATCCTTGGCCGCTTTCCATGCTCTTTTACATCTCTTTTCTTCAAGTTGACTCCAATTCCCTTGAGAGTTCCTGAAACAACTAATCATGTGTGTAAGTGTACAATCATTACAAGTTACACCAAAAATTAAGCTAATGACTAGAAATCATCTTCCAATCTTATTGACTTATAGGCAATTATTGGCAACTTGGGCATGTAAGTATGCCTAAGATCAATGAACATAATATTTATGCCTATGACTATAACTACTTCATGGACTTGAAGGTAAACAACCCATCTAACAATTGTTAGCTTTCCTAACGTCTTTACAAGAGAAGGACACAAAGACTTTTTATCTAACTATTTAATATAATAGATCCTTGATATCCCTTCACTTTTTATAACCTTACATAGAATGAGCATACCACGATCTTGTAAATAAGGGACAAGTATCTTCCTATCTAAAATCATCATTTAGCTGTTATCAACAACATTATCATAACATAGGGAGGGTCACTAAATGACTGAGTATGAGGATTTAGAATAAGAATAGATATTATTAAATTATAGCTTATACTTACCATGACTTCGACACTCATAAATGGGAGTCTTGAAGAGACAAGTGTTATAGGCACGAACGCATCATGTACTTGAAGAATATAACATATTGATGTACCACAAATTTACCGTACTTATCATAGCTTAACACTGAAGTTATGCATGTGTCTTAAGCATTTGTTAGTAAATTTGATGGTCTTTTATTTTTATTTTGCAGGAGAATAGTTTTTTCATAGGTCGGGATGAAAAGGAGTTAAAACAACAGCTTTTTGGAGGATTATTAGTCAACTTACCAGCCGTAGGAATGATTTGTGGAATGAAGCACTGGTTTTTTTGAGCTAAGTGTTAGACAACGAAACCAGACTATGAGCCGTAAGAACTTCTACGAACCATAAGTCCAAGTCGTAGAAAACATTAGAGAGTTTGATCTCCAGCACTTGAAAGTTCTATGGGTCGTAGAACATACCTGTAGAAAAGTCCAGAAGATAGATTGGGGATGATGTTTTGACAAAAGGTCTCTACGAGCCGTAAAAATTCCTACGAGCCGTAGGACCTAACCGTAGAAATAATTGTCGAGTTCAAATTCTTCTATATTTCATTTTCCTAGTTTATTTAGGATTAGATGTCCATAAATAGTCCATTATTATTTCATTTTTGAATGTTAGACAGTTTATGCATTGAATTTTGGATTTGAGAATTATTTTGGTAAACACTTTTCCATTTAAGTCTTGAATCATTGGTTTATAATACCTATTTTGTTCGTCAATTCAAGATTCCAGAATTCAACTACTCTAATTGTAAGTTCATGATTTATTTTAACAATATTAATATGAATTGTGATTACCCAAGCATGAGCTGCTAAATCCACTACCAGAGTTATGGGAACCATGAGAACTTAACGTAGACCTAATAATTAGTAATTACTAAATAGTGTTTATGCATCTATTGTTAATCTCTTCCCTTTGATTGATTTTTAACTGTGCACAACGTTAGAACCCTCATTAACCTACTTTCCCGATCAAGAAAGTAATGAATGGAAAAATAAATTAAACATCAGAGATTTGACGACTACAACCTTCATCTAATAGCTTGAACCACTTCTGTAAGAGCTAATCATTGGTCAAGGGTAAGGATTAGTAAGACACACACCCGTAGACCGACCAAGTTGCATGGTGAAATTTCCTATTTGGGAGACCAACCACTTAGGAGATACCTAATTTACCGATTTTGCATGTTAAACACTAGACAATGTTACTACTATAAGGTTTACTGCATTAAGGACTTGTGGGGAACACGTATACCCTACTTTTATCTTCTTTTGATTCGACAAAATATTCAATCCTACTTACTTGGTTACTTGTTACTGAATTAAATAAATCAAGCCTTTGTTTTACAATCCCCCCATTTTACAGAAAAACTCAACTAAAAGTACAATTAACAATCAATCAACTTAAGTCTAAACCTCATTCTTCGTGGAATCGACCCTAACATCTATTAGGTTCTTTATTTGAACAACGACCACTTATATTTTTTTCTGTGAGTTTTTTTAGTTTCATTGATTCATTTTAAATTTTTCTTGACTTCTTTCCCCCACTTCTCAGTTATTAACAAGTCTTCCACATGTACAATGTCAAAAAAAGGGGGGAATGAACCGGACCTTCAGCTCGAGCTAGGGTCCCTTCTAAATATTAGTTGAGGAAAGAAACCACTAATGATGAGCAAAGTGGATCAGAATACAATCCTGACATGGGAAATGACTCACCAAAGAAATCCCAGACCACTCGACAACACTCCAAGCAAATGGAGGTGGTACCGAATCCGGTTGGCACAGCCGAACCCCCACAAGGCACAACTCTCTAGTCTAAAGAGGGAGCTGAAAGGCGAGTACGTCTCTCAGTTCGAGTCAGGCTTCGGGCCACAATCCAGTTCAGAGTCTGACTCTAGCTCATCACAATCTGGCGAAGATGATGCACCACCTACTAGACCCTCTGAGCCAGTACAAGCTGTTGGTGAGCCAAATCGGTGGTGTGTCGTAGGCATGTTCAATATTTACTTGGATACCATCCGCCAGAATGCCCAAAACAAGAGTGTCCGGCCTATTATGAAGGAGCTACATGTACTTATCGGGAGTCTTCACACCGTCCCGACCATACATGCATTAATTAAGAGGCACAAATGCTGCTGGATGGCGGACCCCCAGACAAGTATAGTGCAGTTATGGTCAGTGAATTTTATGCCTCTTATGCGGCAATAATGAAGAACACCTTGCCCCAAAAAGGCAAAGAGCTTGATCAGCCCCCACTCCTGACTACTTTGGTGTGAGACATTACGTTGCTTTTTTTTTATTATGATTTAATTTATATATCTATAGTCATTTTCTTAATAGAGATTATCAATTATTTTTCTTATATTTAGTTATAATTTTTTAAATACTTAATAGGAAAATACTGGTAAAAAATATATTATAAGTGAATGTGAGGATAAAGAAAATGAATTCTACTAATAATAATAATATTAATCATTATTATTATTTATTATTATTATTATTATTATTATTATTATTATTATATAAAGACTGACTAATATGATAATAATAATAATAATAATAATAATAATAATAATAATAATAGAATTTGTATGGAACTGATTAATTCTTGAAGAATAAATTAAGCATTTTAAGTTTTAATACAAAAGACGTAAATTACTCTGTGACCTGCCTCATTTCATGTAAATTTTTAAAAGCGTTTATGAATCTGTCCCACTACCCTGTTCTACTTCGTTGTCATTCTTATTTTTAAATATGGTTATGTTGAAAAAAAGTATCTATAATTTTAAAACAAAGTCAAAACAAAATAATCTTATCTAATCAGGAGGAATTGCTACAGATAGACAAGTGTTACGTATACAATTGGCAACATATAGCCCAATATTAATTAGCAATTAATAAACAAATAAAAAATTGGCACATATTAGCCTAACAGTAATATATCGACATTTTTAAAATTATTATTTTTTAAATAATAAAAGATATTTAATATCATATCTCTTCTAACTTGCAACCATTACTCCTTAAAACTAGCAAAAAATTATTTATAATTATCTCTCTCCTTTCAAATTATTACGTATTTTTTAAAATAATAAAAGAAAATTAATTCCATCTCTCTTCTAACTTCCAACCATTTCTTCTTAAAACTAGCAAAAGATTACTCAAAACTCTCTCCTTTCAAATTATTTCGTATTTTTAAAAATAATAAAAGAAAATTAATGCCATCTCTATTCTATCTTCCAACCATTTCCACTTAAAACTAGCAAAATACTATTTGAAATTATATCTTTTCTTAAAATTAGCAAATAATATTTTGATTATGATTATTCTTATTTCAAAGATATTCCTATGAGTTCATTACCTATCAATTATTTTGCCTTCGAACTCAATCCATATTCACTTAACAAATTTGTATACATTTATTTGCATTGATATTCATTAATCCATATTCATATAATAGATTGGCATACATTTGTATTGGATACATTTGTTCGCATTCATTATAAATTGGTATACATTTATATTTATTGCATTAATATCTTTCAAATTTTACATGGGTTTACATTTGTATTGGATACATTCGTCCATATTCATTTATAAATTGGAGTACATTTGTTTGCATTAATATCTTTCTAATTTTACATTTGTATTGGATACATTTGTTCGTATTCATAATAAATTGGTATACATTTATTTGCATTAGTATCTTTCAAATTTACATTAATATACATTTGTATTGGATACATTCGTCCATATTCATTTATAAATTGGTATACATTTGCTTGCATTAGTATCTTTCTAATTTTACATAGGTATACAGTTGCTTGCATTACTATTTTGGAATGCAATCAACAAAATTCATTAACAAATTTTTAGATAATTTTACATTGTTGTGTGTTCGCTTGTATTCATTAACAAATTTAGATACATTTGTTGGAGACAAAATAAATATTCATTATCAAATTCAATCAATGAAATTTAATATTTTAAAAAATTGTCAATATATATACAGTAAAACCTCTATAAATTAATACTCGGTAAATTAATAATCTCTCTAAAGTAATATTTTCCTCCGGTCCCGACTTGGGCCATGAAAAAAATCACCAATTTCGATAAGATAATATATTTCCTGAAGACCCCTATATAAATATATGGTCCCATTAATATAATAAATTAATAATTCTTTAAAAGTACGAATATATCTAAGACAATTTAGTGAAATATGATATTGTGTTCTGTTTTTTCTTAAAAATTAAATCTAGTTGAAGCTCGTCTTTAACTTTTCTTATTGCATCCAAGAGCTTCGGTGTTGTCTTTTTGAAGTGTACCATAAAATTGTTAAGAGTTCTAGATGAGATAAGTGTTTCCTTACGTGTAACTGGTTCCAAAGGTATAATATCATCTTCAACTTCATCATCAACATCACTTTTCCGATGATATTCACAATTTCTTCTAAGCTCTGGACCTCTGAACATGTATCACTTTCACTCGGATAATCCAACAGGTTATTGACATCCATTTTATTGTGGTAACCAAGATCATTAATCATGATCTCAAGTTTATGAATGACGCTTTCACAAGTGGGTTCATTCAAATTCTCTGAGATTGCATCCCCCGAACGAATTTTACAGTGTCAAAAATAATTTGCTATTGTCTCTTGCATAACATTTGTTCTCCAAACAGGGATTACAAAATTGATAGCATCCAAAACATTAATCTTTGTTGGATCAGTTTGTCCCACTTCAAAACCTTCTAATATCCTATGATAAAATCTTTTATGATAATACATCTTGAAAGCATTTATTATCCCAGCATCACAAGGTTGAATTTTGGATGTCATGTTGGGTTCAGCCATTTGTAGTCCTTCAATATTTCTATTATGGGTTGGACAATTATCTACCATAAGCAAAACTCGTCTACCATGCATTTTGTGGTCAAGCCAACAAATATATTCATCAAAAAGCACACTTGTCATCCATGATCTTTTGTTTGCACGATAGTGATAATTCAATAAATATGATACATAAATTAGTAAGATACAATGATTTTGATGTTTCGTTGCACTTTATGTATAACATTTTTTTATGTGAAATCAATAAATATGATACACAAATTAGTAAGATACAATGATTTTGATATAATCAAAATTAACCTTCATTAAATCTCAAATCACTCTTTAAATTAATAAATATTAATTTATCGATTAAATAATATCTCTATAAAATAATAAAATTTCATGGTCCCACCTATATTAATTTATAGAGGTTTTACTGTATAGATATAAATTAATTATTTATTAAAAATTGAAAAAATGTCAATTCCAGAATTCACGAAACGTTGCAATTTTTGGGGGGAGAAAATGTTGTAAAATTATAATACAAATACGAAAATTTGTAAAAAGAAAAAATCTTGCATCCAATTACAAGATAAAGAATGTAGAAAATCTCAACTTTTAAAAAAAATATAACCCAGACAACCAATACAAAAAAAAAAAATTGGTATGATTTGAGTTACTTATTGTGAAGAGTTACTGTTGTGATTGATCTTTAATGGAAGTATTTTAGAGAAGAAGATAGAAATCCTAAAGAGGGAGGAAAATAAAGGTAAGAAAGAGAGAATTGAAAAATACTTAATTTTTTTTTGTTGACAAATTCTAAGGAGAGAGAAAAAAGGAACAATAAAAGCAAACAAGCTAATTGCTAGGAAATAGAGAGAGAAAATCCGGAAGAAAAATCAATTTTCAAAAAAAAAAAAGAATGTGGCTATTTAATGCCAAATAAATATTAAAAAAAAAAAATTTTTGCTAAAAAATTTTAAGTGGGCTATTTATTACCAATAAAGTCTATAGGTTGTCACGCTATGCTATTTTTTCCATATGAAGAGTAAAAAAAATAGACCCACTATTTAAATTTCAAAAGTAAGAAAAAAATAGGCCCACTATTTAAGTATAAAAACAATAAAATAATGGAGACAATCAGGACATATGATTTAAGCTTTTTTTTCTTTGGGAAAATGCTCAAATATGTCATTGAACTCTCAGAAAATGTTCATTCATGCCTCCATTAAAAGTTTGGCTCATTTATGTCATTGCTGTTAAAGAAAAGCTCATTCATGCCATATTTTAACTTCGATTTTGCAAAACCACTTTTTACACCTCAAACAAGGTTTAACACTTTTCAATTGAAGTTTTTAGATCAAATGTACTTTTTTTGCTTGTTATTCCTTTAAAACACTAAGAACACATGAAAAACATAAACAACTCTCAAATTTTCAACATATTCAATTCTTCACGAAATCATCTCAAATTCTGGCTACATAATTATTTTTTTTTTTTTTTGAAAAACCAAAATTCTAAAATCATTTGTAGAGTTTAAAAATTCACTCGTAGTAATAAAAAAAATTCAAAAAAAACAAAAATTAATCCCAAAATTTCAAAAATTTGCTTTGATTCATGTTTTTGTAGTTGTTTTTGACATTTGATCTCTGTTCCCTACTGTTTTTTGAGTCTATATTCAAAATTTTAAATGATTTAAAGTTGTGAAGAAAATTCTACCATTAAAGAATGTTGAAGTTTTGAAACTTTAAAGAAATTTCAAGTGAGTCTTGTTGAGTTATGTTGAATTCGTGCTCAAAAGATATTGAGTTTTAACATCTAGCTTGGAGGGAAACTACTCTTGAAATTTGAGGTGATTTCATGAAGAATCAAAGAAGTTTGAAATTTAGGAATTGCTAATGTTTTTTTTATGTGTTCTTGGTGTTTAAAGAAGAAGCAAAAAGAGTACATTTGATCCAAAAACTCAAATGGAAAAGTGTTAAATATTGTTTGGGATGTAAACAAATGATTTTGCAAAATCGGAATTTAGAAAAATAGCATGAATGAGTTTTTTCTTTAACAATAATGACATAAATGAATCAAACTTTTAATGATGACACATATGAACTTTTTTTCAAAGCCTGTGATATATTTGAGCCTTTTCCCTTTTTTTCTTTTTTCTTTTTAGCATTATTGATTTCAATTGGCTTTGTCATTTATGATTTTCTTATGTTCAAATTGAAAACATTTATGATAACTAGAGGACCAAACTGACATTATCCTTTAAAGACAAAAAGTCATCATCAAAGGGAAGAGCTGCAGCTACGAAGTGACGATGGCTTCCCTTCACGTTGCTCTTTCTTCACTTCCCGGTCCCAGTTTCCGGCCAACAGGCAAGTTGGTAATCCGGTGTTCCGCCGACCGGCAAGCGCTGTTTAATCGCATTGCCCCTGTTTATGATAATGTGCGCACCGCACTACCTCTCCTCCATTCACTACTCAATTTGTCACTTCCTTAATAGCTATATGTTTATTGTTTGCTTAATTTTCATGCTTGCAGTTGAATGATCTCCTGAGTTTGGGCCAACACCGCATATGGAAAAGAATGGCTGTTTCCTGGAGCGGGTAAAACCTATTATCCCTTTCTGCTATTTAATAATCCCTCTAGTCCATATTAGGTGAATTATTCGAACTTTTTTTTATAGTTCGAAATAAGTGAATTATTCAATATTTTTGAGAATTGTTGAGTTTTTCTCCATATTTAACCTTCCTTTAATGAGTTTATTAACTACTGTACATTTTCTAAGGAAGTAGTTTGGTAATAATCAAAAGGAATAGTTCCTAAATATTTTTCTTAAGGGGTGTCATACAACAACAATTTACTTAATATGGACTAGAAGGAGTACGGTTTATGTCCTATATAGCAGGATGCCGTAGACAATGAATTTGGTGTCACGAAAATATTGTAGCAATAGTAGTATTCTATTTCAATACAATGAATATTACAATCTCTATGATTCCTCTTTTCTGAAATAAGATTATGGCCTTTGAGCTTGATCTTGACTTGTATGAATATTCAAGGTGGTTTGAACTTTATTTTGAAATGTAATCTTGAACTTGAATGTGGCTTTGATTTAGTTGTCGCAAGTGCTTTGATGACTGCCACACATAATAATTATCTCAGGAAAAAGTAACTTTGATCTTGATCGTCTTGGTATTTGATTTGCCTTCGTTTTTGATGTTCAGGATTCGAAAATTGTAGAGGAATTCTTGAATGTTTGTAGCGTGTAGTGAAATTTATAGCCTTTGATCCACGAGCTTTCTCTTGTTTATTGTTCTGAATTCTTGTCCCCTTTTTTGAATTATGAGAATCCCTATTTATAGTTATGAGAGACAAAGAGGCTGAAACAAATTTGGAGAACATTTCACTTCGTAATTTGTGGACTCTAAGGCTGGAAAGAAACAATATATGCTTTGAAGGCAAAAAGAGTCACATTTCAATGGTAAAAAACAACTGTATTCATAATCTTTACTATTTGGCATAAGGACTTGTAAGAGGAAATAGATCAATATCTTGATTTCCTAGATATGTTAGGGAGAAGCACACAATGGTTGGTTGGGCTGAGTTTTTCTTTCTACTGTAATTTTTGTACAATCTTGGTACTTTATTAATAAATTTTATCCTACCTTAAAAAGAGTTGTGGGGAGAAGAGTTGTGATGATGACAAACTTGTTTCTTTGATGAGTTGGCATGAATCACCAACCAATCAAGTTGAAGCAGTGAAAAGACTACATTTGATTGGTCGAATCATGCCACTTGTACATATGACACATTTTCATAGCCTTTGATTTGACTAGGCATGTCACATTATTTTGGCTTGTTCATTTAACTTGATGTGCCTCGCCATTTGACATGTGACACAAGTTTGGCTTCTAGAATAAGATGACATCTCGTCTATCGAAGTGGCTCATAATCTGTATCCCAAATAAATATTAGCCCAACGAAACTGATCTTTAGTTAAATTCATATTTATTGGACTCAAATAATTTGTCAAAATATATTAGCCAACAATATTTGTTTGGATTAATATATCTTGGATTTAAAATATAGTCCATATTTTATGAATTTGAATCCAATTTAATTTAAATGCTTACACATTGATGTCAAAATTTTCTGAGTATATATTTTTTTCCATACATTTATAAAAATGGTTTTTAGATTAAAAAACAATAGATATGTAAACCAAAAAATTAAGGAGTGTTGTCCCAGTGGAGACTGATATTACATAATCTCACCTGTTTCTTTTGGACCCTTCATATTTTGGTAATGAAGAGAAATGCCATATTTCCTTTCATCTGACAGTATCTTTTGTCCTATTGGTCCTTCATACAATTCGAGAAAAATGGAAGCTTCTTTTCTGTCTGCAAATGTTGCCCTTCTACCATTCTACGGGTAAAGCCAGAGGGGATCCATGATTTAAAAAGTATAACAACAACGACAACATACCAAAATGAAATCCCACAAGTGGGGTCTTGGGAGGGTAGAGTGGACGCAAACCTTATGCCTACCTCGTGGAGGTAGAGAGGTCTTTCCGAAGGACCCTCGGCTTAAGCATTATATATCTATATTTTGTATAATAAATACTAAGTTCGGATGAACCCACATTGAAAGAGCTGCATCTCTCACTAGTAAAGCATGGGATGCTTGTGCATTGTAAATAAACTAATAATGGTTAATATTGAAATAAAATATTTTTAGGAAAGTGAAAACATGCCGGACATTAGGAATGTGTTTAAGTTATCCGCACTAATATATCATTTTCCTTTTGATAGGCCATGCTTACGATAAACTGTAGTTCACTGTTTAATTGATGGACAAATGGTTACACTGTTAGTGTGCCTTATTTAAATCCATTCAAATGGAAAAACGAGACACAGGACAGATGAAAGTTCCACATCTTCTACTCTGTTCTTAATAATATAATTCTTGGATTTGGACTATGTTTATGTCCTAGTTAAGCTGGAACAGTTGAACTTGCATTGCAGAGCTAAAGAAGGGGATGATGTACTAGATATCTGTTGTGGAAGTGGGGATTTGACGTTTCTTTTGTCTGAAAAAGTTGGATCCCATGGCAAGGTTCCCTTCTCTTTCTTCTTTTTTTTTTTTGATGACAAATTTAAATTTTAACTTTTCTCTTTCTTTTTGCTGTCTCTGGTTTGCTTTTATTCTATTGTCATTCTTTCTGTTCTTCCACTGTGTAATTGCGGTTTTTAGTTACTATTCACCATTTCAGAAGCAACTCAGTTTTTCACTGACCATTCTGAGAAATTCAGTAAGCTGATTTGAGTAGATGGCTCTATGGAATTACCAAAATTTCAAGACAGTCATTTTTCCATTGTTTTGTTAGAAATGAAAACAGTAAGAAAAATAGGAAAGATAGGATATGAATTACTGTGGCGTTTGATTATCACCTGGAGATAAGAAGTTAGGAAATATAATATTCTTACAAGGAAGAGAAAAAAACTTGTGCCCCATTAACTGTTTTATAGCACCTGTTGTTTTGTTATCAAGAGATCATTTTACCATTGTTGAATCTTCTTCACTGTTGTGAGAATCAGAAATTTACTTATTTCTGTTCAATTCCCTTTTTTTTTTTGCTAATTGACATCCTTCATAACATGGCAAATTAATGCGTCTCTTTATGCATCTTCCAGTTCCTGCCTCTCTGTTTCTGCATAATGAAAAATCTCATTGTAGAAAACCAGGGCTCCTACAACTTAGCATAGGAGAAGCCATCTCTGGCATAATTCTTGTAGTATTTATTACTCATTGAAAAAGGGAAAAACAAGAAATTCTTGAATGATCAAACCTGGTGATATTGTCACTTCTAATTTGAATTGGTCCTGATTTGTTAGGTCGCTTTTGTTAGCTGTGTTTTACCTGTTCTCCTCTGGTGAGCATTTATGGAATAACATCATCTAGCAGTTCACAAGTTCTCTGGACTAGTGTTCCTGTTCCACTTATTTCAATTCTCAGCTTATCCTGTCCTATGGTATTACTCAACTTTCTGAATGTCATATGCATTTTAATATGTGAAGCGCATCTACAAATTTTAGCTTGTTGCACTGAGATTTTAGGGTGATAATTATTATTGAGACCCAAATCATTGCTTCTTCTAAAGATTATTGGCTTCATGATATTTCTGATGTCAATCTCTTGCCTGATAATTGATGTTTTTTTTGTTGTCCTTCCGTGATCTTCATGCTTTTGGGTCTTCAGGTTGCTAATGTTCATTGCTTTCATTTGATTTTGGCTCCCGATGAAAAGAAATCTGCTCTTTACACATGTTTATATGTTCCTTTTTTCATTTCAAACATTAAATAAAAATCTGCTCGCGGCAGAGCCACATAATTCTTATGTCACTAAATTAAGCATCTTCTCTGTTATTTGACTATATTTTTCAAGCTTTGTATCTACATAAACTTTTGTAATGTAACTGGATTACATGATCGAAGCAGTTTAGGCTAGTTATCTTAATTTCCAAATTTTCGGATGTCAAATTTTACTGAATTGGCCTTTTCATTAGTATGTGTGGCTTTGCAGGCAGTCGGTCTTGATTTCTCAAATGAACAATTATTAATCGCTTCGACTCGGCAGAAATTACGTTCAAAGACATGTTACAAGAACATCAAGTGAGCATTGGTAATTAAACTGTCAATATAACAGATAATGTTTGGAAGGTTATTTGCCAACACATTTAGCAAAATCCACTTGTGAAAATTAAATCTAGTCAAGTTCCAAATGATTTCACACACTACATTTACCAGTTACACGTGTATTATCTTCCGTACTCTTGCTCCTTCCAATTAGTTTTTCATGTTCCCTGAGTACGGTGAGGGATTAATACATTATGATTATGAAGGTGGATGGAGGGCAATGCACTTGATTTACCCTTTCCTGACTCCTCCTTTGATGCTGTTACTATTGGCTATGGATTACGAAATGTGGTAGATAGACATAGAGCTATGGCAGAGATATGTCGAGTTTTGAAACCAGGCTCAACGTTATCTGTTCTTGACTTCAATAAGAGTATCAACCCCTTGAGCACCACAGTTCAGGTAGTTGTTGGCAGGTTAATACTTTTTTTCCACCACCACAAATTGTATGAAGTTATTGGTTTCATTTTATTTGTTTTATCTGATGTAGAACTTTCTGTGCTTTAAGGATGTATCCCTCATCTTTTTTAAGGATGTAGTCAGTAAATAATTTTTGGTCCTTATACAGAACATATTTTTAGTTGTTACTTAGCAAAACTGATGCAACAATGGAAACATAATGCTCTTGAAGCTTATCATGTTCTTTTAGGGTGTAGGAAAAGCGGGGGCAGCGGAAGGGGAAAATTACTTTATGATACAGAAGAGAAATAGTGATCTTATTCACCCGTCATAAGTTGGATAATTCCATGTGACTGGATATCAACTGTAGTATAGCTCAAGAATATTACTCCACATAATATCAGAAAGTTTCCATCCACTGAAACTGCATCCACATACATTCTCTGCTCGTTTCTCTGTAAAGTTGGGACCACTTCTCTTCACAAGTTGAAAAGCAAGCCACTTTCCTATCCATCAGATTCCAGGGGTTAATCTGTTATTCTGCATTATGGACAATTTTGGAATCTCCATCACAGATTATTATGTGGCAAACTTCTTAATGTTTTCTTTTTCAGCTTATCATGAGTGGTATTACAATATTTGTCTAATTTTGGTTTATGTTCTGTTTAGGAATTGATGATCGACAATATAGTTGTTCCTGTAGCGAGTGGTTATGGCCTAGAAAATGAGTACAAATACTTGAAAAGCTCTATCAGGGACTTTCTGACAGGTCTGATATTTTTACCACTATAGTTTAAGCAGTTTTAATTGATTCACTTCTGCTGTAAGCAGTTCTGAAGCCTTCTGCATGCATTATGTTGTGATATGTTATTTAAATTTTGTATTTAGAAATAAAGTAACATGAGTAACCTCTCTGCCTTAAATAAGTTTAATTTTATACACCTCCCAAACAGATAAAAATTAACCTTTCATCTTTTCTTCATTGTCTCCTGGAGAAAAACATGCTACTCAATTGGTATGTATTTCTCAACTCTCTTTTGGTTCAACTTCTTTCGTTTCCCTTGCTTTCTTACAAAAATACTTTATTAGAACCGGAGGCTCTATTGGGGAGAAATATTGAGAAAAAATGATGCATGAGAACTTAGTTGCGCGGACTCTTCACTTTTGATGCTGCACCCGTCTCGGATTCTTCAAAAATACACTACTTTTGGCTAATCCGACACGCACCCGTTGGCATTTTTGAAGAGTCCGAGCAACATAGCATGAGAATACTGAGCTGAATAAGAATATAGATAAATCCTGACTTCCCATCCATCAGCCCTTGTAATGGTAAAAAGTTTTTTTTTAAAGAAAGGTAAAGGTAAGACAGCAATTAATGAGCAGACTGAAGTTGACATCAAATTCTCTCACTTGATGAAATGAAGAAGAAAAGTACCTTAATTTTGGGAAATTGACTAATCTCTCTACCTTCTTCCAATATTCTTTCCTGTTGTGTCTTTAATCCGTGGTAAATGGATGATTTGTGATACAGGAAACGAGTTAGAGAAGCTGGCTCTTGAAGTAGGATTTTCCACTGCCAAACATTTTGAGATAGGATTTGGATTTATGGGAAATTTGGTAGCCATTCGCTAGAATGACTTCATTTGCTTCATCTTCCAATTGCCTTAACAAGCGACAAAAGATGCAGTAAGAAGAAGAATGAGTGGTATTTTTGCCAATAGATAATAGTATACTTCTTCCATTGATTTCAAGTCATGTCTATTGGTGTATTGAGTATTTCACCCTGATTGACTGAAGATATGTGATATAATATACTCTGCACCATTATTTGTTGCCTGCTTTCTAATCCTTTCCCCTCTCTTTTTGCACTATGCTATAAAAGATGCTCTAGTAAGTGCCTACTATAGTTTTTAGAAAAAACTGTTCTGTAATAGCTAACCCCCTATCGCCCCCAAGGTCTAGCTCGAGTGGCAAAAGGTGGAGGATTTGTGACATAGGTCGCAGGTTCAAGCCCCACACCATGCAAAGTGAAGCCTGGTATTTAAGTGGAGAAGGGTAGAGGGGCGGGTCCCATTATCCATCGAGTTTAGAAGGCTGTGATTGGTCCAAAGGGCGGGTCACAGACGGACTTCTCGGTTATAAAAAAAAATAGCTAACCCCCTATCCCGTGCCATTTTGCTCTTTTTTTGGCCCCAAAACCTAGCGGAAAAGAGGGACAAACTGAAACTCCCTGGAAAACAGAGATGTCCAAACAGAAAATGTATAGCTTTATCAATTATTGTGATTCAATAAGTAATGCGTGTGGTTTTTGACCCACAAAAGAGATTGTTCAGTTACTTAGAAAGGAGGTGTGTATGTCGGTGATTCATACACTCCCTTTATGACATTGTATGTTTTAGGCCTTTGGTGTTTCACTAAATGCAGTGTTTAATCTGCTGATTAAACTTGTGAAAATCACATCAAAGTTAATAGTTGAGATGCCTTTTACTAGTTTGTGATAGATACATTGTGTGCACTATTTTGTGAAACGTCTTGGAAATAAGTATTGCATCCTCTGGATGAAAGTAAAAACTCTCAGGTGGAACACGAGGGTGCTAAATGATCAGAGCAAGAGGGATACTCTGAAATCATTAGTTCGTAGATGGAGGCCAGAAATATCTACTTACATGATACAACTTGCAGAATGATGATGATTTTGACTAGACAAGTATGGGGGATAAGATGGCTGATTGTGAAGAGGTTAAGGTATGTGCCAGTAGGAGGGAATTATCATCTTATGGGGTTATATACATATCTGGAAAGGGAGGAGTTATGCTATGAGTAGCATAATAGTGTCAGTATGCTGCAAGTTTCGGGAATTGATGATACATTTCTGAAACAACCTCTCTACTTTCCAAGGAAGGGGTAAGGTTTGTGTACACTCTACTCTCTCTAGACTCGACTTATAGAATTATACTGAATATGTTGTTGTTGGAATGATAGTTTTAGGGAAATGAAGCAACTAACTTTCCCTAGAGTGCTTTAGAATCACAAACCTATAAAGTAGTGATTGCGAAACTGCTGTTTACTACTTCAACTTCGAAATATGTGGCTACTAATTGAGGGGTTCTTAAACAGGGTAAATGAGTGATGGCAATGACTATGGTGAGGGGTACACCTGTTTTTATACTGTTTTAAAAGTTGAAAAATCGAAAGAACGATATCACCCCTTGGAGTAAGGAAGTGTTTGACAATTTGAATCAAGAAGAAGTAAGTCTCTGAATAACTTCTTTTTTTTTTTGTCGAAGGGATTTATATATATATTAACACTAGTAAAATTACTAGCGCTTTGTGCGGGAATTTAATATCACAAAATTTATAAAATAATACTTAAAACATGTCAGGCATTAAAACTAAAACATTATAGTATCTTACATACAAGATTACGTAGTAACAAACATTAATAATGTAAAGGAAAATTATTACTTCATCCATTTCAAAAAGAGTGACCTGGTTTGACTTGGCACGGAGTTTTAGAAAATAAAGAAGACTTTTGAATCTTGTGGTCCTAAATTAAAGTTATGTCAAATGTACAAAATTGTCCTTCAATCTTGTGGCTTTAAACATTTCACGTGGAAAACTAAAATTAAAATGTTACCAAAAAAGGAAAGATGTCATTCTTTTTTAAACAAACTAAAAAAGAAATGAGGTCATTCTTTTTGAAACGGAGGGAGTACATCTTATTATTTAGCCTTGGTAACATAAGCATAAATTATAAATTAATGATTGTAAAAATACATACCAGGATCTATAACATAAGCAATAGTGTCAGTGAGCCACTCAACGTCAGCAAAGTATACAAATATTTAATTGTGAAGAAGAAGAAGAGGAAGAGGAGGAGGAGGTTTAGAATTTTCGTTGTGTTAAAATGAAAGGAAATTCCTCTATTTATAGACAACAAAGGGTAGTGTGAACAAATGTTTATTGTGCCTTATAAAAAATGTTACAACTATTTGGTAAAGTTGCAACCTTTCGGAATGGTCACAACCTTTCATAAAAGTCATAACTTTTCATAAAAGTCGCAACTCTTCGTTAAAATCGCAACTTTTTATAAAAGTCACAACTCTTCATTAAAGGGGCAACTCTTCATTAAAAGGGAATTCTGGTTTGTGGTGGCGCCACGTAGGTGGTTTTAAGGTTCTCTTTTATATATGATATATGATATGATTAGCCTTCCCTTTTCATGAAAAGTTGTGGCTTGCGACTTTAATGAAGAGTTGCGACTTTTATGAAAAGTTGTGACTGTTATGAAAAGTTGTGACTTTAATGAAGAGTTGCGACTTTTATGAAAAGTTGTGACCTTTCCAAAGGATTGCAACTTTTCCAAATAGTTGTAACCTTTCCGATAAGGCACAATAAACATTTGTTCACACTACCCTTTGTTGTCTATAAATAGAGGGATTTCTTCTCATTTTAAAACAACAAAAATTTTGAACCTCTTCTTCTTCACAATTAAATATTTGTTTACTTTACTCATGTTGAGTGGCTCACTGACACCATTGCTTATGTTACAGATCCTGGCATGTATTTTTACAGTCATTAATTTATGCTTATGTTATTAAGGATAAATGATAAGATGTAATAATTGTCATTTTCCTTTACATTATTAATGTTTGTTACTATGTAATCTTGTATGTAAGATAATATAGTGTTTTAGTTTTAATGACTGATAAATTTTAAGTATTATTTTATAAATTCCGTGATATTAAATTCCTGCGCGAAGCGCGGGTAATTTTACTAGTTTTGTAAATAAATAAACTAAAAGGGAATTTTGGTTTGTGGTGGCGTCACGTATGTGGGCCTAAGGTTCTCTTTTTTATATATATATATATATAGGCATAATACATAAATATGATCCTTAACTTTGCTTTAAATTAAAACTTTGACCTTTAACTTTGATAGCCCACAAATAGACACTTTAACTATCCAAAATTTAAACAAAAAAACACTCGAATATTTCAGACAAAACATGTAATATACAAATGCTCTAACGTGGATAAGTGAATCACTCAGTTGCTGTCAACTAACTAAAATAAATACACCTGATTTCAAAAATAATAAAAAGAAATTATAATATAGGATAAGGTGAAAGTGAACAAATTCATTTTTGGGAAAAATTACTACGCTTTTCTCCTCTTTCTTCTTATAAAAAAAAATCCTAATCTAAATTTCTAAAATTCATGTCCCTTATATTCAAATCAAAGAAAAAAAATTTCAAGATATGTGCAGAAATTTCATATACTTGAACGATTACCTATTCTTCTTCCTTAATTTAGTCAAGGTTCAACACTTTACAAATAAAAATTACATATTGTTGGTCAGATGTTCAAGCCAATATGAGAATCACTATAGGAAACTAACGTTTTTGTTGCAAAATTATTTCAGAGCAGCTCATAGATATAAGAAGACATGAAAAATCAATTAACTTTTTCTTGCTTTCATTAGTTTGAAGTGTCTTTGTGCTTTAAGTTGTCAGATACTTAATGAGAAAAAAGGATGCTTTGTGTATTATGATTGTTAGAGTGAGTAGCAAATTACAATTACGAATTTTCGGAGGCTCATAGAGTGCTAAAAATTATTAAGTAAATGGTGCACTTAAATTGTTTGATAAAATGTCTAATGAACTTTTCAAAGATTTTTGTCAAGTTTGAATAGCAATCTGATACCAATCAAAATGTAAGGAGTCCCTTAAGTGTGGATCGGAGTGGTTGATTGAGAGTCTTCGGACTTAGATTGCGTTCAATTTTTACAAGTGTATACTCACCCCATCTTGCTTACAATAGATATAGGAAAAAATAAAAATAAAAATTCATTGTAGATTTTTTGTCACAATAACAAAAAATAATTAAATGTCACTTAAAATTTGTGCATTTTGCAATGAACAACAAATAATGAAAAAAAAAAGGGAAAATGTTGAAAAAATTAGAAAGAGAATAAAGTGAAATTTAATTAAAAATAATAAAATATATATAGAAAAGGATTGATTAAGGATTTAATAGTCTTTTCAATGTTTTTTTTACTGTTGGGCCCCTCGAATTTTATCTCTGACACGCCTAATTTGGGTGTATTTCACGCATTTTGACAGGTAGGATTCAAGTGTTTTTTTGTTTAAGTTTTGGATAATTAAAGTGCTTACTTGTGCAGTGACAAAGTTAAAGGTCAAAGTTATAATTTGAAGTCAAGTTATTGGTCTAATTTATGTATTATGCCTATATATATATATGATATGATATGATTGAAACATTAAGTTAAGTATAGTACTAGTGCATCCATCTTAATGGAGTGCTCATTAGTAATTGTTTGGGTCACATCCCGACCTTGGGAAATATTAACGTAGTTGTTTGTTATTCTAACATAACCAGTTCCTAGAGTGTGTGCTTCAATTTCCTTCTGAACAAATACGGGAGGAACAATCAAAATGGTGGGTTCATCAAAACTTGCCTTCTTTGGCTAAAGCTTCCGCCACTTTATTCTGCTCTCTGAACACATGGGACAACTTTCTGATTTTCAACTTCATCATTAAGCACTAGAACTCAACAATCAAGTTGTCATAGAGCAAATTATTTTGATTTATCATATGCATAACATCAGTCGAGTCAATATTAATCTCAAGGGGTGTTATCTTATGTTCTACTGCGAGTAATAGATCTCTTCACAGAGCTTGTAGCTCTACTCTGACTAGGTTGGTGAGAGCCGAGAGGGGTATGTTCAGTGAAGCCTAGAGGGTTTTTAACGAATCCATTTATATTGAGCTTGAAGGTATTGGCATCGGATGGTTCCCATTTGACATGGGTGTGATATATTGTTTTAGGAGTTTTGGTCCCATTTCCTTTGGCAATCAACAACTGGTATTCAATGGTTTGCGCCATGGTGTGGTAGATGCTGATGGGCTCTTTTTTTTTGTTATTAAAGGTGTTGTTGAATAACTTACTAGCACTAGAGAAAGTGTTAAATGTTTGATAAAGGAGAATTTAGGTCTTCTAGACAACCACCTAAGCATTCTTAAATTAAGTTGTAGTTCTAGAGATATTTGCAACACTCCTCCAGATTTAAGAACAATATAGTTCAAGTTTCATTTTAAGGAATTCATACCTATTAACATGAAATGACTTTGTAAATACAACAGCAATTTGATCTTTTGACTTGCAATAAACCGATTTCATCTCTCCTCCTTCTTGCACTTTCCTGAGAAAGTATAATATGATATTTTATGTTTTGTTTTTCCATGAAAAATTGAATTATGAGAAATAGATGTGGCTACTTAATTATCCACGAATACTCATGTGTTTCGTTGTTGCTCCAGATCAAGATCTAGCATGATCTTCCTTAGCCAAAGAGCTTGATTAATAGTTGGTGTTTTGCAATGATAAGTCCAACTTTTGTAGTTGATTGTGGCACGATGCCTTGCTTCTTTGAGCACAGTGAAAAATATGTCAAACCAAGAACAATAACCTAAAGTGTTTTTCATATCATCAGTTGTCACGACTCGAAGTATACCCTAGATGTGACATGACATATAAGACCCCGAGAGGCCCTACACAAGTCACTTGACATGCATATACACAACATAATAGAGAAAAGCAAGAAATCTCATAAGAAGTAAGGAGTTTGACATAAAAGCGGAAGTATATCAAAGTCTTGACAAGCCATCTATTACATCAAAAGGAGTGGCCAGGATGTAATCCATACACTGTTGAACATCTTGTATTCCTAAGATACTTAGAACAAAACTTTGAATAACTTGGTAAGACACAATAAAGTTTAAGAACATTTTCACAACTAGAAAATTAAAACTAGTAGAGAAACTAGAATCAGAAACAGATTAGAAAAAATATACAAAATATTTTTTCTTACAGAAGAATTGTTGTCAATCTGTGTTTAAAGAATCTTACTGATTCCAACAAACTTTGCAGAAACACGAAGTTACCAAAGTTTAAATGAACTAGTGAAGAACAGAAGAACATAAATTAATTCACAAATCTAAAATCTGTAACACATACCAGAATCTGGAAAAACAGAAAGACGATCAAGCTCACTGAATGCACAGTGTCCCCTTAAGGAAATTATTCCCCTCTAGTATCCGAGGTTTGATTTGGAATATGTTCTCCCAGGATAGAATGATCTCAATCACCAATGTATTGATACCCAAAACGCTGGTGTCAGTGAGCCACTCAACGGCAGTAAAGTACACTTAGAATACTAGATTTAGTAGTAGAAGAAGAAGTCCAGAAATTGGTTCTTTTAAAATGAGAGGAAATCCCTCAATTTATAGAAAACAGAGGGTAGTGTGAAAAGGTTCTTATTGTGCCTTACCGGAAATGTCACAAACCTTTGAAAAGTCACAATCTTTCGAAAAGGTCACCACCTTTCATAGAAGTCACAACTTTTCATAAAAGTCGCAACTTTTGATAAAAGTCACAACTCTTCATAATAGTCACAACTTTTCATCAAAGTCACAACTCTTCATAAAAGTCGCAACTCTTCATTTTCCATTTACACCTTTTAAAACCCAACAATCCCCCGCATGAATGGGGAATGACTCCAAGACAAAGAAACGGACAAGTATGTGTACTTTACAAACAAGAATTAATTGCATCTGGATAAGTAGGTTTCCTCTTGGACTTTCCGTAGTGAACATATGCCGGATATACTCGGTCAATCGGTAAATGCGATATCTTTGAACCGTCGAGCTTTGGTGTATACCTAGACAACTATATGTCACACAATTAACCCTTTACCGTTTATGGTTCTTACGGTTGTGTTCGTTTCAGCCATGAACACCTCCTGGTTTCATGAGTGTATAGAGAATAGGCTTTTGACAATAAATCTCTTTGAAGCGGCTTACACTTCACACCCACATAAGTGATTTCTAACCGTGTTATCGCGTAGATACACTATTTGGTCAAATCTGCCAAACTTAGCAAATCATTAAAAACATTAAGCTTTAGTAACTCATTAACAAGCCTTAATGTTGTATCCTTGTTCCTGAGCATTG
>JAJOOE010008749.1:0-20426 GCA_036250405.1 Solanum raphanifolium | reverse complement strand
CCCCCCCCCCCCCCCCCCCCCCCCGCCGCCCCCGCCCCCCCCCAAGGGAGCATGCAATGGCATGATTACTTCTTGGAATGCAGTGAGGTAAAAGTGGGAAGAAAAAAAAAACTAAATAGTAGTAGGTCTTTTCACAATTTTTTTTTTAGTTAAAGACTGTATATACGGTGGATATTTTATTTTTTTAAAAAGTAATGAATTTAAGTAGCTCACATCAACTCTAATCCTTAAATAGCTTAACGAATAGTAGAGATGGATATGCGTAGTAATTAAATTATGGGAAATCGTTTGGCTTAATTCGAGATTTAGGGCTGTTTGGTTTAGTCAAAATATGTGCAATAAAAAGCATTTTATTTTCATAAACAATGAGTAACTAACTATAGTTCAAATATGTTCCGAAATTGTTAAACTCTCTTATTAATTTTATAAAAAAAAACAAGATCATCTTTAAAATCAAAATAAAAAATGTATATGTATATACATTTTCCTTAAACTACCTACAGTGGACAGTGGTTATGTAAGGTTCAATTAATTTAAATTTATATTAAGTCGGAATATTTCATTTTAGGAGTAAAGTTTTTTTTGTTTTTTTTTGCTAAAAACAATTTTATATTTAAGACTTAAATTTGAAATCTATAATTAAATACAAAGGAATATATACTTATTAGTTACCATTCCATTCTAATTTTTGGGGTCCTCTAGATTACGTATGACATTACTCAAGACTTTTTATATGTAATTTGCATAGGAATATACTTAGGGCCCTCTTCCACATCCTCATCATATTTGTGTTTGTTTATATAGAAAAAATATCAATTTAAAAATATTTATATATAATCTGAATAAATACTATTATAGGTGAGGGTTGAGTGGAAATGAAGATGAAGATGAAAATGAAATGTGCTCAAGGTGATAGAACACAATAACGTGGAATGTCACATATATAACTTGTTTATCTTGCTTCTATTAAGAAATAATTTTCCTCTTTTTTAAATAACGTCACGTACTTTCTTAGTAAAAAAATATTTTCAAAAGATTTGATCAATAAAATATGAGAAAATAAAAAATATTTTACTTCGTACCATGGGGTTGTTATCAACTCTTCAACTCCAAGCCTACTCTTGTTCAACCCGACCCGTTTAATGTGCTTATGACTATATATACTTATGTGTCATACCCATACAATTTTTATCAATCTATCAATCAAAAGCTAAATAGTATGGTCGTAAAATAGAGTCAAATGTGTGAATTGAAATAGTATTTTGGGTGAACGATTAAAATAAATTAAGTAAATAAAATAGACAGATTATTAATTGGTATAATAATGTACTTGAATTTCTTTACACTAAATTAAGATGAACTAAATATTAGGTCATATAATCTAATTTCTATAATTCAAATTTCATGGCTTCTTTTGTTAGAGCTTGTTTAATCATCAAAACAAAACTTTCCTTCCAAATTATGGCTATACCAAACATATAAAACAATTATTAATTTTTAAATGAGAGAGAGAAAGAGCTTAAATCAATCTAATTTTCAAATGAGTCGAATTCAGCGATTAAAATGGCTTATAAGTTAATAAATAGGAATATCATTAATGTGCTCAAAGGAGGATAAGTTAGAGAAATTATATTTTTTTTATGAGCTAATTCTAACATATTAGGCATAACTATAAAGGAGGTGTGGGAGAGATTTGATTTACAATTCATTACAACTATTATTTCAGTTATATTTAACTTAAAATAATTTAAAAAACAAGCATAAAAGATATGTAAAAATAACACATGAGACGTTATATATATAGCCATGGGTGGAGCCAGTAGCGGGGCCTTTAGGTGGAAAATCATATTGTTTATATAATATGATTAAAATTATTTTTTACATATATATAATAAATGTTGAATCTGCTTCAACTTTTTCGTGTGTTTACTTCTTCATATTTAACCCTCTTAGTGAAAATTCTTGTTCCACCACTAATGATAGCTATCGGCTGTTTATATTAGGATCTATGTGCTTAGCCTCTAATCATGATTAGTTTAGTGGCACATGTGAATAATAGGCCTCTTTATTTTCAATTTAATTCGTTAATGATTGTTTTTCATTTACTTATATGTTGTTCTACAGTATATTTTTATATGCGTAAGCAATGATGAAAACAAAATTAAATATGACGTGATTAAATTAGTCAAAATTAGAGAACTAAACCTCCTGGTCTTGGTCTTGGTTAGACTGCTTTGGTAAAATTGGTGTAAATGAAAGACTACAATTGTTGAGTTTTTGGCACCGAGCAAAATATTTTTCAGGAAAATAAGTATGTTTTTTTATTTATAAATTTATTTATTTTTTAATATTTGATAAATTAGTAAGATGATATAATCTCAAAAATATATAATTATATATAATATAGAAAAGGGAAAAAGGATAAATATACCCCTGAACTATCATAAATGGTATGCAGATACCCTCCGTTATACTTTTGGGACATTGGTACCCCTCCCGTCCAAAAACTAGAGCATATATGCCCTTCACTCTAATGGAAGACTAAATAGGGACACGTGACACAATCTTATCCGATCCGATATTTAATAAATACCGGGTCGGTGGAAAAGATTATGACACATGTATGTCCATTAGTATAAAGGGTATATATGTTCTAGTTTTTGGACGGCATGGGCACCAATGTCCCAAAAGTATGACGGAGGATATATGCATACTATTTACAATAGTTCGGGGGTACATTTGTCATTTTTCCATATAGAAAAATACTATGAAGGTGAAATGGGTGAGAAGTATGACTTCGGATTGGTAGGGGTTGAATTGTCAAGGAGTGGAGGCTAACTCATGTGTTGGACGCATGGATGGGTCAAAAAAAGACAATAAACTCGAAATGACACTTATTTAAACTTGTTTTTTCTAATTTAGACTTTTTTAGTTGTGAAAGTCATTTTTCTCATTTTGAAAAAACTTGTCTTCCTAACAAAATATTTCTAAAATATTTTGACCCATCAAACAAAATAAATTAAAATATATATATTTTTCTACCTACCAAACACACCTAAGTTGTTTTATGGAACGAATCGACTCCTTTGACAAGTATACTTTTTTTTCCATTCTATAATATGTTTTAATTTAACTAATTAAGAGTTCAAAATATTAGTCCCTCATATATCATGTTAGTGGCATCATATTTAAGAAATTATTAAAGCAATAATTAAATGTAACGTGATAGCAAAATCTAATGTCAAAATTTGGATAACCAAATGAACCTATGACTTCTTAAAGGTTTTAAAAAATACACAAAACACACACACATATCAATCCTAGAAACATAGATTTTTCTTATCACGAATCAACAATGCTATGAAACATAATTTTTTCACCTTACTTTTATCGAATTAGACCATCACTTGAAAAATACAAAGAAATATATTTTCATTGCAATACTAAGAATAGTCATTGAATATGCTTTCTTTTTTACTGAATTAATCAAAATATCTATGAAAACAACATTGAACATTTTCATGTCAAAATAGTGATTTTTTACAAGTATACATAAAAGCTTTCTTAAAAGAAAAAAAATTACTACTCCAAACACTAATTAAAACTTAGTAAGTTCTAGCTAGCTAGTAAATACTATATGATCAAGGTGAGGGCCTTTTTCTCCATCCCAAAACAAAAGAAAATGATGTCTCATTGCAGCATGTGTGTGACCACAATCTATATACCAAATTCTCTTAAATATTTTGGAGATTTTCTTTTGAAGTTTTAGAAACATTAAAAGGAGTCCCCTTTAGAAACTATTAGCATGAAAAAGCTTAAAACTGAAGCATCTGTTTTAGCAGTGACAGATCCACAACAATTAAAGAAAGGTCATTTTAACGTTTCTCATCGAAAAATTATATTATATATAATTACAAATTACTCTTTGTATGTGTGTATTGAATTCTAAATATATTTAGTAAATTTCTAGCCTCGCCACGATATCTTAATTAACAATACTTTTAGAAAAATAATATTTTTTTTCTCTTAAAAAAAATAAGGTCCATGTGCCACTTGTACATTTGGTGGATATCAATAAAAATGTGTCCTTTTAATAGTCTTCCTTTTGGGTCGATATATATAAGGTCGGTTCAAGTGGATATAATTGGTAATAAATGTTGCTTGACCGATCACAAGTGGAGCCAATAATTTAGGAATTTCTTTTACCAAATTATTTTTATTAATTATGTTTTAAAAAATTCAAATTTAAATTCTACTAATACAATATGTAGTTTTTTTAATGAGATGAATAATATTTAAAGAAAATAATAAATTTATCTTAATTTACTAAAATAAACAAAATAAAAAAGTGTAAGAAATAAGTACAAAGAACGAAGATAATAATTATATTAATATAATAAATGAAGCTTATTACTATAAATAATTAACAATACTTCACAATTTTCACTAAAAATGTTTTATGCCAAAAGTTCCTATACGACTAGAGTTGATGCTTGGTAATTGGATTTGATACTTCTCCTTTATCAATGGGTCATATAATAGATAAGTACGCTTGACAATATCTTTTTCTTTAATAGCAATATCATTTATCAATAACAACAAATTCTATATTTTCATTTTTTAAAATTCAAGAATTTTTTTGTTAACATGGTTAAATTCAATCGTTTTCTATTATAAAATTTGTTTAATTTATAGAAACTTGATCATTTATAGAAACGTACAATTTCATTATCAATTGAAATAACTCGATCGAGATCATCCACTTGTAAAATTCGTTAAAAATATTATTAATTGAACTTGGACTGAACTAAATATATGCTGAAATAAATAAAATCAAGCCATAAACAAACAAATAGACTTTGTTTTGTTTGTTTGTTTGTTTTTGTCAAGTATTAAGTGGAAAGTGAATGTATATATGAATATGATGTGACTGTGTGGTACTCGATTGGTATTCTTATATTCTTCTGCCTGAATAGATACTGAGAACTTTCTCATTCTTTTAATATTCTCTTCGTTCCATATTAGTTATTAGGATTATTGGAAATGTTCGTTTCATTTGCTTTATTTGTTCGCTTTTACTTGTTTTCTATACTAAAAGTAATATTATTTTTACTTGTTCAATTTATAAAATTAAGAGATAATTTATTACTTAATTTCTAATCTATCCTTATTAATAATAATATTCATCTCCTAATAGATTTCATAAAACATTAAATTTATTACTCCTCAAAGGATGAAATAATAATATTATCATTCTATTTATTATTTTTTAAGAGATATGCAAAGTCAATAATGGACAAGTAAAAATGATTTTCAAAAAGGAAAAATTGTATCTAATAGCAAACTATTAATTCAAAATAAATGGTATAACTACAGTTTCATTTAATTCCAATTCGCAACAAACTTTTTGTCATTCGCCTCTCTCAGGAATCTCGCTCGCCACTCTCAGTCATCTCTCCCTCGCCTCTCTCACTTTATACAAACACAAATGTATAATTTGTGTTTGTGTTTGTATAAAACGAGATAGACTATATATACAAATACATATATCTCTATCTTATACACTTATAATTAATTATACAAATACAAATCTTCCACTGCCAAGTTCTATTTTGTCTCTCTCTCTCTCTTGCTTTATACAAACACAAATTATACAAATACAATGTATAATTTGTGTTAGTCTAAAGCGAGAGAGATATTTGATACAAAAATATAAATGTTTTAACTCGATTCAATTGTATACGAATTCAAAATTTATGCAGATATACTAACACAATCATTGATACATATACATAGTAGTTACATATATATAATTATCTAACCGATATACATATACAATTCACCTTTCTCCACTCTCTGCCCCCTCTCGCTCACCTCTCTCATCTCTCTCCTAATCTCGCTCGCCACTCTAGCCTAACTTAGAAAACATATACCTATACAAACACAATTTTCATAGATACAGACGCCAGATTTATACAAATTGCCGCGATTTATAAAAATCAGATGCTCCATAGCAAACATATTTTGGCTATGGAGCGCAAATAACAAAACTGTAGCTATAGAGCACTAATATGATTTTATCTTTGTTATTCCTAAAATTTACTCTTCAAAAAAACACTTGTCATTTAACAAAATCAAGAGAAATGAATTATTTTGAAAAAAGATTAGTTTAGTCTTGCTTGTTCATTTATTGTAAAAAGATAAAGGTAAAGCAAATAAAAAAATACTTTTTATTTATAATTTATTTTATAAATATATTTTAAAAAAATGTGACAACTAATATGAAACGAAACAGATATAAACAATCAATTATGTAGACTCTTAAGGGACATTTTGAGGGCATTTTTGCCTGCCCAATATGATTCTAAAGAACCCCACTTGTCTTCCACTAGAACACTTTTACTCAGCATCGGGAAATTGCTCTTAATATAACGGCCATTCGGAACTAATAAGATACTATTATTGTTCTACTTTCACTTTATATATTCGAATATATATTTTAGGTTTGGCATAATATATAGTTAACTTGGTTATATTTGACAATTAAATATTATAATTTTGAGAATATATAATATTTCAACTTATCTTTGTTGTAACTCTCATTAATATTTAATATTAACTTAATACTTTTTATGTTTCGTTCGAAAATTTTAAATTCGAAACACTAAGAAAGTAAAAATGATGAGAGCTCATAGGGTTGGATAAAAAAAAAGTTTAACATGGCAGATAACTTTTAAAAATGTTTAAATATATATTCTCAAGATGTAAGTATTTTGCCGTTAATTAAGGTAAAATTAAAATATTTATTATGCCTTTAGTTTTATTTGTCTCATTGTTGTCTATGCATAAGCAATGATTATTGCAATTTGAAACTAAAACTATTTTATTCTAAAGCTGCATATTTTTGCCCTCTTTCGACCATTAATTAATTTTTAACGTTTTCCTTATTTAGAGAAATTATTAAATGTATTCCAACGAGTAGCTTTGAATAATTTTAATTTAAATAGGTCCACCACTAACTCCACTTGGTCCCCCAAAAGAGTTAAAAAGTAGAAGTTATAAAATAAGTTCGATGTTAAACATTTACCAGCAATTAAACGTGCCATTTCAACGTTCAATGCACATTAAAAAAGGAAAGAAAATAATTATGCTTTTCTACTTTGTTGAATATATTTGTTTATCCATCACAACTACAATAAAATTTTATATTTTATGTATGTACTATAAATATAATGAGAATTGTTTCATTCAGAAACTTAGGTTACCAACAAATAACAATACGGCCAATTGGCGATTCAGAGAGTTCCTTTGGCGGCCTGCCCAAACCTACACCTATATTTATCATATAAAATAAGGGGGAAAAAAATCAGTGTGATACATATAATATATCTTTTTTTTGCATATATATCACGCTGATTATTTTTATTTTATTTTATATGATATATATAATATATCAAATATAAGGGCGAAGGATCAAAAACACATATAAAATATCTTGATTTTGGGTTTTATACTTGAACAATCATGTGTATGTTTCCTATCTGGAAAACTATCACCAAATGTTTTATCTAAATAGTACACCTCAATTATCAGTTGTTCACTTTTTCTATGTGAACGATAGTGATATTTCAGGTAAAGAAAGTGAATAACTAATAGTTGAGATGTGTTTCTATAAATTTTGATAATTGTTTGGATCGAAAACTCACAATACACCTGATAATTCAAATATAAAACTCAAATATCAGAATACTTTGGTATGCTTTTAAACTCGTAATTCTAAACAAAAAAGAACTCTATTTGAAGATCTAGATTTGTTAATATATATTTGTCACACCCCTTTTCGGAACGACGGAAAGGGTTTTTCCATTTTAAGTGACGGTATTGATTAGGGATTTTTCTTTTCAGAGTCGCCACTTGGAATTGAGTTATGGTGTTCTAAGTCACCTTTTTGTTTAATCCCTAATCAAAAGGAAATGACTATTTATTTGGTCTGCGAACCAGAAATTCGGGTAAGGAATTATGTTGACCGAGGGGAAGGTATTAGGCATCCCTCGAGTCCCGTGGTTCTAGCACGGTCGCTTTTATTGACTTATACTTATTTTAACTATTTTTTGGATATATTTTATATGCTACAGTTTCACTCATATTTTTATTGTTGAACTTTTATTTGGTCTCGACCTAGATACGTAACCGTATTCTTGGTCTTGCCGTTTAGAGACATAACTGTCTTCTTTGCATATATCAAAACAAATATTTTTAACGGGTCATATATCCGTCCTAATGCTTACCTATTGCTAGAAAGCTTAAGCGTATTATTAGAGACTAAATTATTTTATACTATTTATATTCATGAATACTATTTAAATAATAAAAGTCTAAAATCTTAAACAAAAAAAAAAGTTATTTTCATATTCAAATTCGAAATAGATGCACTTACATTTTTAGTTTACTTATAAGTTATGACAAAAGCCAATAAAAATAAAAAGTAAAAATTTGCAACTCTTCATCTCTTAATTTTTCTAAAATAAATATTTTTAATAAAGTTGACTAAACAAACTATTAGAATAATTCTTTTAGACATTTAGTTGATTTTGGTTGGACACAAGAGGTACTTAATTAATTGATAACAACATATGGTACAAAATGAAAATAATGTACAATAGAATAAGTAGGAAATATTTCAATATTATTGTGTCAAAATGAAACACACCTAAATTTCGAGCAAACTTCATAACATTGGAATCAAGTATTATATAATCATAAAAATTAAACGGTACCTCTTGCGAAAATTCAATTCACGAAAAGGAAACAATCCTAATAAGGAACCACGAAAGAAAACCTCGACCTCACATTTGTTTGTGAGTGAAAGAAAAGACATAATATGAGGGTGTATAGCGTGTATATTTTTTGTTTTGTCTTCCGTATGTGTGCGTTGTGTTGTGTGTTGGTGTAGTTTTTTTGGTGTTGCTGATGTTGTGTTTTTCTTTTTTCTGATTTTTCTTCTCTTTTTTTGTACGTTTTGTGTATGTGAATGTGTATTGTGAGAAGTGTAGGTATTGTGTTCTATTCTTTTTTGGTTTTGCCGTGCCTATGTATATGTATTGAATGTGTGTGTATGTGTTTAGGATATAGGGGTGGGTAGTGAATTGTTTTTTTGTGTTGTGTTGTGCAGAATGTGTGTATGGTTGTGGGATGTGTTTTTCGTGGGGGTGGGGTAGTATAATGGTGAGTGTGAGGGAGTTGTGGGGTAGAAAGGGAAGTGGGGTAGTTAAGTTATTATTATTTTTTAATAATATAATATAATATAATATAATAAGACTATTATTTAATTATATTTTAAACTAATGAAATGGAATAGCTAATAATAAATTATAATTAAGAAATACTTAGCTTATTTATTAAACTAAAATTAAAATAAACATATATTTTTATTATTTTCAAATCTTTTAAAAAATAAACTTATTAAAATAAGACAAAATCAAAATATCTAACTTAGACATGAAAGAAATATTTAAGGAATAAAAATTAGTGTAAAATCTTATATTCGGTTAAAAATTACGTGTCTACAGTATTGACGTTTACGGTATGCATATTGAAGAACATGTTAAGTATATATTATTATTATTATTATTATTATTAACTAGTATTAGAACTCGAGTGATGCGAGAAAAATGTAAAATGACATTAATTATATCATATTATTGACCGTTTGAACATTTTAGATCACATTATCTAAAAAAAGTCTTTTCTAAGCTTATCAATATTTATTATTCTGTTACTTAAATATTCAATAAGGGTATTATAATCCAATTTTTTCTATTTTAAAAAGAACTTACTCAACTTTTTAAAATTAAAGTTAATATATTGTAATTATAGCACCTTTTGGTAAAGTGTTACACTAAATGAGATTATTAAATTGAAGATAAGAAAACATATGGGAATCAAGTGTGCGAGGTTTTGAGAGTCAAAATCAGGTTATTCTAGAATTATAATCTGGATTATATCATGCAATTACAATTAATATTATTTATCTCACTTTTCTATGTAGGAAAAATAATTTTATTATTATAGGATAAAATTTATATTAGGTTTAATTAAAAGGAACTTTCGCATATAGCCTCTCAAAAATAGCTAGCCTAATTATGCTCCATAGCTATAGTTTGTTAATTATGACTCGTAGCTACATGTTATACGGAGGAGAGTGGCGAGCGAGACTGGGAGAGGGAGGAGAGAGGCGAGCGAGAGAGGACAGAGAGTGGGACAGAGGTGAATTGTATATGTATATCGGTTAGATAATTGTATATTATACATCTGTATTTGTATATTCTGGCAGGAGAGATTGAGAGAGGAGGAGAGAGGCGAACGAGATTGTGAGAGGGAGGAGAGAGGCGAGCGAGAGAGGACCATAATTTGTATAATTCACAAGTACATTTGTATAATTCGTGTGTTTTTGTATAATTGAGTAATATAAAGTAAATAACGAATTGACACAAACATAAACATATGAACTTTATACAATTATACAAAATATATTATATAAAATCCGAAAACTACACGTTTATACAAACTTTGAAAAGTTACACACAAAAAGATTGAATGTATATAATGACAAAACTGAAAAACCAAAGGAAATCATCGTCATATACAAATACAAATCAAACAAAGAATTGTTAGTTGCGAATTATACAAATATGGCGAATTATACATATACAAACGTGACTAATAATACAAACTCGATGTCAGCCCACATAATTAATGGTTAATATTATCCGCAAGTGATAATTATAGCAAACTATAGCTATGATGAGTAATTAAATAATATAAATTTGCTTAACCGCATAATTTTTTTAATAATTAATATTCTCAAGTCAAAACATGATAAATAAAAATAAAAATAATCAATTTAATCCCTCTAAATTCTAATCATAGTGTTTAATGACGTAGATTAACATAAGATGCTTACATTACGTTGAGAGCGACTGCCCAGCGGACAAAAGCCGCCATTCAAGGAAGCCATAGATATTAGATCCATATACTATGGGCTTTCCCAAAATACCTGTTTTTCCTTTTTCTTTTTGTTGGGTGAGTTTTATAATTTATCGCTTAATTTTAAAAAATTGATGATTTTTATTACATAATTTTTAATTCACTTTTATAATCGTTTCATAAAATAGTTTTTAAAGCATTAAATTATTATATTGAAAGAGTAATTTAATAAAATTATCTATTTTTGTTGCTTTTTAAGAGTCCGTTAAATTAACAATGAACAAATAAAAATAGACGAGGAAGTATTGTAACTGTCATTTTACCTATTGTTGTGTATATTAAAATATAAGTAATAAATATAAGTTATACTCTCTAGCTCTACCTCTAGCTGGTGTCGCTCCACAGGTAAGATATGTAGCAGAGTACTATATAATAAAGATAAAGATTGATTTTTCTTCTTAAATGTTTTGCATACTTCTTTAATGTTAAGAGTACATCTGAAAACAATATAACTTTAATCTTGAATTTCTAAATGAATAATTATCACCGCGATAACTTTTTTGAGTTAAACGGCAGCATAACAAAACTCCTACTATACGTAATTAGTTTATATAGCCATAATTTCATTAAATTATCACTCGCCACTAGCTTACAATCATAATTACGTGGCCCATATCCAGAATTTGTATAATTCGGCTCTCATTTGTATAAATCCAGATTTTTCTAATTGTTAAATCCAAAATGTGTATATGCTTACCCTAGCTTGTATATAATTACATTGTCTGATATATTTGATTGGTATAAAGTTAAAAAAAATCATAAAAATATAAATACAAAATTTGTATATACTTACTTTGTTTGTATATTGGCAAGCGGTTATACAAACAGAAATATCCATAACAAACGAAATTATAGCTATTCAACGTAATTAGGTAAATTGTAGCTAAGGAAGCTTGTAAAGTTTAAACTCTTTACTATTTATGAAATTTCCTCATTATTTAATCATTTAATTTGTAAAATAAATTTACATTACAAATACATAAAATAAAACTAAAAACTTTTTATCTTCAAAAGTGAGCACCCCCCCCCCCCCTCCACCCACGCCCTCCCCACCCCAAAACAGTATTCTTTATGTCTTTTCAGGAGTGTGGGCCTATATCTATGATAGGGATTGGCGGCCCACTACTTCATAGGGCCGTACCACCGCACGATTCCCGCAATTGATTACGATAACGACCTTCACGGCTTTTCTTATCTGGGCTTTTCGGGTCACTTTTTAGGCCCAAAACTATTAAATGAATTTGTAGATGCATCATTTTTATTAGAGCAACTTTTACATATAGCAAACATAAAAATCATATTTATATGTTATAGCTATTGTTTGCATAATTGCACTCCATAGCAAATTTTATGTTTGCTATGGAACTTTTGATTTATAATTCGCTACAAACATACAAATTGTTCAATTTTGTATAAATTAATTTATACATTGTAATTTGTATAATAAAATTTGTATTTGTATAATTATAAGTGTATATGACGAAAATATATGTATTTATATTTGTATTTGTATATACACTTTTCTCTCGCTTTATACAAACACAAACGCATTTTATACTGAAATGTATAAAATGGCTAATTGTATACCTAGATGTTTGCTGCGAATTGCAATTAAAATAAACTATGGCTATAACATTTAATTTGAATTAATAGTTTGGTATTTCATACAATTTTTCCTTTTTATTATAACCATTTTCACAGAAAATGTCCAAGTTTTGTAAATTAAAAGATCATGTCCTTCTCACATTTTAATATTCAAATTTAATTTGTTGGTAAAAAATTACTTGTATTGCTCCTAAATTAAGTTAATTTATAGGCATTTGGGAAACTAACAGACCTCTCAATGTTATTGATTGGATAAGTATTATTATCCTACATTGTAGAGAGAAGAATTGATCTTTCCCAATCTCACTCGCCTCTCTCCTCTTCTGATATTTAGCTACGAATCGTAATTAATTATACTATAACTATTTTACCTCATGATGTTTCAAGTCTTTGCTAATTTTGAAAGTTCTTCTAAAAAGAGAAAATTGTATAAATAGCAAACTATTAATTCAAACTAAATGCTATAGCCACAGTTTGATTTAATTGGAACCCGTAGCAAACAGTTGTCATTCGCATCTCTCCCTGAATTTCTCGCTCGCCACTCTCCATTTCCCACTGCCAGTCACTCCCTCGCCTTTCTCACTTTATACAAACACAAATGTATAAAATGCCTTTGTGTTTGTATAAAGCGAGAGAAAACTGTATATACAAATACATATATTTTCTTCCTATACACTTATAATTATACAAATACAGATCTTCTCTTGCCCAATTTTCTTTTGTCTTTCTTCTTTCTCGCTTTATACAAACACAGATTATACAAATTACAATGTATAATTTGTGTTGTATAAAGTGAGAGAAAAAGGGAGATTTTGATATACAAATGTTTTATTTCGATTCAATTATATACAAATTCAAATTTTATGCAAATATACACACATAAAATTGAATTGAGAGGCTGCCAATGATTTATACAAATGAGAGGCTACTAGCGATTTATACAAATGAGAGGCTGCCAACGATTTATACAAATATGATGCTCCAAGCAAACATAAAGTTTGCTATGGAGCCAATTATACAAACTATAATTATAGCATACAAATATGATTTTTATGTTTGCTAAACCTAAAATTTACTCTATTAAAAATGGTTTGGATTACGAATATTGAACTTGTTTCAATTCGTTGGGCTCTAGAGTCCACGTAAGCCAAAAATAGTGAAGAAAAGTGGATCAACCACTTTGATGTAAGCTGTTAGGCCTACCTTGAAATGGCCCAACTTTGATCCATATACCTCTAAATGCACTTTCGGCCCAAAATAATGTCAACTTGTAGCCCAAACTCACACCTCTTTTCCCTTCTTTTATCTTGCGATCTTGTCTATCTCTGTCAATTCTTGCATTTGAAATTACCGCTAGATTTAAGCATTCCTCCTTTAGTTTTATTTCTTTCGAGGGTGATTTGAAATGAATAACGAAGAGCTGATTTCACTTCCCATTTTCAATTTCTTCCACATTAATTGGAGAAATGAAGGAGATGGAATGAATATTTTGTCGTTAAGGCCTCATTGTTACATCATACTCGAAGAGATAAAATGAATATAGTAAGTATCCATCAGATAAAATTTCAGACATATCATTTAAAGTTACGTTTAGCAAAACTAACTTTAAACGTTATACGGCCTAGTACTCTAAAGTAAAAAAATATTATAAATTTAAGACACAGCTAAAATTATGACATCAAATTAGGTATTTGTGCCTTCAGGCTGCAGCTGTATACTTGAGTAAAAGTGTTTCTAAAATTTAAATTTTATATATTTATTTTTTTAAAATTTAATATTAACATTATTATATTAATTATAATTTATATTCCACGATTAAAATATTAAATTTAAATTAACGAGATCAAACAGAAAGTCGGTTAGTGTAGGTTCCACAAGGACAATAAATTTGGCCAGCAAGTTGAAGAGACTCTCAACATTTGACAAATTCTCACAAAATGGGTTTCATTGTAATCAAAATAATATTTTGTTCGTCCACTTTTATTTATATAATATACATATTTATTTAAAATTAAATTATATAAATTTTGATTTAAATCGTAAAATTACAACTTATGATATGAGAAAAGTAAAAAATGATATGAATAGAAAAATATGACAAATAAAATTGAGTATGAAATAGCCCTTATAAAATTCAAAAGAATATCCCAGGTATCGTGGACTAATGTTTCCTAATCTTTGAAATTCAAAGCATATTTGAGACTTTACTATGAAATTGACCCAAAAATTGGTGACTGAATTTTGTCTACAAGTGAAAAGCCAATCCTTTTTTTTCCTTTTTCCTTTTTCCTCGCAAGCGGCAGTTTTTTGTCTCCAGTTTCTTCATCCCAACTTGTCAATTGTCAGCTACCGTTTAATCCATTCTTTCGATCAATTTTGCAATTGGGGTTTATCAAAATCTTAGTGAAATGAAGGCAGAAATGCTGACACTTGTGCTGGTGAATCTAGCTGGAATTATGGAAAGAGCCGACGAATCTTTGTTACCTGGTGTCTATAAGGAAGTTGGTGAAGCACTACATGCTGATCCAACCAGATTGGGCTCACTCACGCTTTTCCGATCCATGGTTCAGTCTCTGTGCTACCCTCTTGCAGCTTACCTTGCTGTTCGACACAATCGGGCACATGTAATCGCATATGGTGCTTTTCTTTGGGCTGCCGCCACTTTTCTTGTTGCTTTCTCTTCCACTTTCACGCAGGTCAGCTTACCAATTACTCTCATTTCTCGGTTTATGGGCTTTTTCTTGTAATGAAATTTGGATCTCTGTTGTTGTTTAATTTAGGGGAATGTATAGTAAATGATTCATATTGTCAATTCCATCTAATTTGGGATTTTTTTTCCCCTTCTAGTGCTAGTTGTTGTTGATAATTGTGATTTTCAAGTCGAAAATTTCGACTTCTAAAGGTTTTCAATTTGTTGATTCTATTACTGGGCGGATGGGTTATATTTTAATTGCATGCAGCACCTCTCTATGTCGATGGTCTATCGGAAATAGCTTCTCTATTAGGAGTAAGGTCTGCGTACATTTCGCACACCCCACTTTATAGATTAAACTGGATATGTTGTTGTTTGGCACCTCCCCACCATCCCTCAATTTGTTGTGCATTAATGATGTAAATATTTGAATTACATTCTAGGAAAACAAACGGATTAAAGTTAGAATTGTGAATATGCCAGTCTCATTTGGACATTATTTAGTGGGAAAAAGGACAAATATACTCTCAAACTATCATAAATGGTATGCATATACCCTCCGTCATACTTTTGGGACATTGGTGCCCTTGTCGTCCAAAAACTAGAGCATATATGCCATTCACTCTAACGAAAAACTAAATAGGGACACGTGGCACAATCTTATCCGTTGATCCGATAATTAATAAATGTCGGATCTGTGGATAAGATTATGACACGTGTATGTCCGTTAGTATAAATGATATATATGCTCTAGTTTTTTGATGACAGGGGTATCAATGTCCCAAAAGTATGACGAAGGTGTTTGCAACAAATTTTAAAGTGACAGAAATAAATTACAATCACAAAAAAATATGAAGAAACATAATTTTATTCATCAAGATTGAGGGTGCAATTCTGTTCCTCCCTTGATTCTACTCTCCTAAGATTTATCCATGATACGAGGGCCATTAGTGGCGTATTTCTCGAACTAGGATAATTTGGATTTGACCTCTATGAATATTCCATGACTTTTGTGGATTACTCGAGATCTTAATCTTTAAAAATATCCAAGAGTTTATGGGATATTTTGAGATGCCTTTTAAGGGAATTTAGTACCCTTTATATAGGCATAAACTAGGGTTTAGGGTTGATTAGCCTCCAAAAATTCTAATTGAAACTGAACACATCTTCTAGAGTCCCAATTCGAATTGAACACGTCTTGTAGAGTCCGCAAAATTTCAATGTCTACAAATGCCCCCTGCTTTCAAGGCTTGTCGGAGTGTAGACTCGATGAAACTCAAAAATTTCAATGTCTATAGGAGGGTATCTGCATACCATTTACGATAGTTCGGGGTATATTTGTCCTTTTCCCTTATTTAGTGGAGGGAAAAACAATCTCTTTGCCTAGTTTGCCACTGATGGACAGTCAATTTGAAGTGATCACTGCCTCAGTGTCACCCTTTTCTGTACTTGCTTCCCTCAGCCCCTCATCATTGCAGCCTCTACCTGGAGCCAGTTATTGCAAGTCGCTACCAGCGATATCCAATGACTTCTCCGTTGGGTGTGAGAACTAATCCCCACATCGAAAGTTGAAAAGAAAAAGAACCCACATAGAGGTGTAGGAACCTACGGGCTTGGTCCAAAACGGACAATATCACACCATATAAGATTATATTGAGGCTATTGGCCCAATATTCTCATTATTAGATAAGAATTATGGAACGCGTGTATGGTAGTCTAATCATAGCATAAAGTTTATTTATAATTCACGTCAGGGTACTTTTAGCCTTGTAGAAGTCGTATCTGTGGCAATGACAGGATATATCAGTCTAATTTACAACAACATACCCCGTGTAAAAAGTTATGTGATATTGTCACCTTACTACACTATCACCTGATTCACAATTCAATCACATTCGTTCAAAATGTTTGACATTAACTTTTCAATCATTATCTTACTGTCTTCTTACTACTATCAAATATACTTGTATATAAGTTGAGATAAAAGTTAAAAATTTCAGTGAAATTTCATATAGTACAAAGTAGAATGTCTGGGTCGTTTGTGAACAACGGCTTCTCTAAAGTTATGCACGTTTGCTTGATAAGGTGGCAGTATCGAGAGCTTTAAATGGGATAGGCCTTGCCATTGTTGCACCTGCTATTCAATCTCTTGTAGCTGACTCGACTGATGATGACAAACGTGGGATGGCATTTGGATGGCTACAGCTTACTAGCAATATTGGTTCGATTATTGGTGGATTGTTTTCCTTAATGATAGCACCCATTACTTTTTTGGGAATTCCTGGCTGGAGGCTGGCATTTCATCTAGTTGGGATCGTCAGCATTATCATTGGTATTTTGGTTCGCTTATTTGCAAATGATCCTCACTTCCCTGATGGCCATCTGAAAGCTACTAATGAAGGTCCTGGTAAATCCTTTAAGTCAGAAGTGCAAGGACTCATTCAAGAAGCCAAATCGGTAATAAATATTCGATCCTTCCAGATTATTGTAGCTCAGGGTGTTACTGGTTCTTTTCCTTGGTCAGCTTTGTCCTTTGCGCCAATGTGGTTAGAGCTTACTGGACTTTCCCATGAGAAGACTGGTGTTCTTATTGGCTTGTTTGTGGTAGGCAGTTCAATTGGCGGACTCTTTGGAGGCAGGATGGGAGACATGTTATCCCAGCGTCTACCTAATTGTGGCAGGATAATTCTGGCTCAAATAAGCTCAGCATCAGCAATCCCCCTAACAGCGATCCTTCTGCTGGCATTGCCTGATAATCCTTCTGCAGCATTCATGCATGGTCTAGTCCTGTTTATTACAGGGTTCTGCATATCTTGGAATGCTCCGGCGACAAACAAGTAATGATCTTCTTACAAGACTTCTATTGTCCATTTCTCTGCTTTTAGTATTTGTTAGTCAGCCTTAATGTGCATTTTCAATATTGAATGTCCATTTCATATTATGCTGAAGTGCCAGCAGTCCAATTTTTGCAGAGATCGTGCCTGAGAAGTCAAGAACCAGTATATATGCTCTGGACCGATCATTTGAATCTGTATTATCGTCTTTTGCTCCCCCTGTCGTTGGACTACTGGCTCAGAATGTTTATGGTTATAAACCAGTTCCTCAAGGTACTGAAAGTATTTCCAGAGACAGAGAAAATGCTAAAGCTTTGGCACAAGCGCTATTCACTTCCATAGGAACTCCAATGGCACTATGTTGTGTTATTTACTCTTTCCTCTATTGCACCTATCCAAGAGATAAGGCGCGGGCTCAAATGGAAGCACTGATAGAATCAGAGATGCAAATCATTGGCTTGGATAGTACTTCTCCAGCAACTCAACAATATTCACAAGTCAAGTCATCTGAACCCCAAGAGAACCTTGAAGACAGAATCATTGTTGAAATGGATTATGGAGAAGATGAACTTGATTTTGACGATGATGATGAGAAGACGTTAGTCAATCACCATCCGACATTTTCTCAACTGGATCTATAGTAAGTCATAATATCAAGAAAGGCTTCTATTTTACATGGATGATCACTCATCTAATACAAACTTATATCAGTCGATCAATAGTTTATGGGCGATAGGTTTTTCCGACATCATAGAAAATTATAATAAGGATGAATAGTTGTAGAGCAACTTAGATTTCCCTTTTGCTTACATGTAACATCTTTTACAGCATCTTCCCACCTTGATCATAATCCTTTTTTTTATGCTTTAGTATAGGTTCTTGAGAATGGAATTCTCAAGGTTAGTTTGATAACATTTTTACTGTATAGGGAGTAGTAGTATTATCTCACTCTGTACATCTCCATATCTGGAATGCTGTGCATTCTTTCATACATAATTTGTTCTTAAGAGTATATATTATGTGAATTTCATGATTGCTGAAATGCATCGTCACATTTAGATTGTTTTTGCTATCTGGCATTGCTTTACTTGGCAGATTGTTTTTCGCTTCCACGTGTCGGGTTGAGTGGCCACTAGTAAACACTTAAACCTCTTATCAGCAAGGTATGATGAGGGACCTCGAGTCTGAGCTTTAAGCACATTTTACGTCTATAAACCAAAGGCTGTCCTGTTAGAGGATGCTGCAACTTTATTCCGACTAGCTTATAAAATATGTATAGTGTATAAGTAGTGTATACTTTATATTAAAATATACATATATTGTACATATAATATACACAATATATACACTTATTATATTTCGATCTTATTGATAAATTAGTTGGTTGAACGGTATATATCGGTAATTATCCCTATACTAGGAAACATGTCCGCGCTTCGCGCGGTAAATTAATCAATTTCTAAAATATAAATTTTGTCAAATAAATATGATAAAACTTTTCATGTCTATGCAAAAAAAAAATAGTTAAAAATATTCATGAAATCTTTCTTATATAATTTTGTTATTAAAATTAGAGTTAGATGAATGGTATTCTTTTTATTATTATATCTTCTTCAAAAGATAAAAATATTTTCATTTTTAAATACATTATTTGTATATGTGATTCTAATAGTAGTAGGTTTGTTTCTTTCATCAGATATATGACATATTTGTTTTCCAAAAATTTCCTTCATTAAGAATAAAACAATAAAAAATAGATGAAACTAAACATATATAGGGAAAAAAGAAATATAAGTACCCACTACAATGGAATCACTCCTCTTCAATTAGACGGTTAAAACTTAAAAGGTATTTACTACAATGTCTTTTGATTATAAGATTAAAATTTTGAAATAATATTTTTCCTTTATTTAATTATAAGTATTTAAAACGCTTTTCTTAGTTATTATCCTATGATCAAAATTAAGTCAACTAACAGTGTCTTTCTCTAAGCTTATATATGAAAATTACTATAAATTATAATTTTACTCATGTATTTATCAATATGAGTAAGAAGATATATATTAACTAAATTTTGATCGAAATTTATATCATTTGACTCGTACGAAGAATGAATTGAAAAGCGAGAAAAAGATTTTAAAAAGTGAAAAAAATAGATAATAGGAATAGTACAATAGGAATATGATATGACCTCGTTACAAATTTATCCAAGATATAATATGGATTAATGGATAAAATCTTCATGTATT
>JAJOOE010008748.1:0-34386 GCA_036250405.1 Solanum raphanifolium | reverse complement strand
CCTTGATTATGCTTATCGCTTATGGTCATTTTAATTGCTTCCGCGACCAATGATGTGTAAGATACGCTATGAGGCTTGTTTGGGGTTCCTTCGGGTTCCCCATTCGCCGGTCACTTCTAGGCCCTAGGCTTGGGTCGTGACACTAATTTTTATTATTTCTTATTTTTATGCATAAACTCGATTTTGGTTCATCGGACCTCTTCTTCACTCCTTGCATCTCGAGTTGGGCAGAAACCCAACATCCCTATTTATCGAGTTAGCCCCCTATATATTCGGAAGCTGTTACAGGTCCCGGAGACCCAACACTGCTGGAAATTAGTTCATAAATGGTCAAAAGCCCAAGAAATGGGATGTATACATACTGTATACAGCAGTATACACTTATTATACAGCGAATTACAAGTCGAAAAGTGTGAAAATACAGGTCTGAGGCGAAATACAGGTGTTCAGAAGCAAGAGATACTTGGAAAGGGTTGATATACACGCTAGTATACACTAATATACATCAAGTGTATACAAAAACGGGTTTAGGATTAAACCCCAAAAATTCCAGCGAATTTGGCCCAATAGGAGGCCCAAATTCAATTTCTCCCTTACTCTTTAATTATTTATTGTTTGTTGTTTAACTGTAACCTTAAATAACTTAATTAGATTCCCCAAAAAGATGAGTCATTTTCTTTGTGTTGGTTTATTTTTAATACATTTCACTTGTTGTGTTCACTTATTTTATTAATCAAATATTGGTCGAATTTTGTATTTTAATTAAGTTAAATCTTTGTTCTTAAAAAGATATGTCTTAAGGCCTTTTCACTTGATCACATTTTATTTTAAAGTGGTTTAAAGTTAAAGTATTTTTCTCAAATGAACTAAAAAATGTTCTCTTTCTAGTTAGTCATTTTCTCAAAAAGGTTAGTCGAAACTTTAATTCTTCAATTAATTTAAAATGGCTTCATGCTTAAATTAACAAATTTGGTTTAAATTATTATGAAAATAGTTCATCAAATACATTCTAATTAATCTAATTTTATTAATATTCTAATCTTGTATGTCGAGTCAAATGTTTCATTTTTGGGTCCCTTTCTCTAAAAAATAAAATAAAAAATAAAAAATGCGTCATTTGTTTAATTATTTTCTCAAAGTTAATAAAAAATTGTAAGTTATTATTTTTTATGTTAAATCATTATTTTCCTAAAAATAGTCAAATATATTTTAGTCAAGTCGTAGGTCAACCGCATGTTAGCGGACACTTCAAATGCTTAAACCCTTCTCGAAGTGTAAATTGAACCCCGAACCCTCTTTGATATTTTCAAATGATTTTTTCTGTTTAAATCTTTGAAAACTATAAGTTTTCTTAATTTATTTAAAAAATTAAGTGGTGACTCTTTTCTAAGTATTTTTCTCAAATTGTTTTTACTTAGAACATTTCAAAAAGTGATTTTTCCAAAAATAGGAAAATTACGACATAACACTTTAAAAGCTCTTAAAATCCTTTAATTAACCTAAAATAACCGTCCATTAACTCAACTCAACTTAAAATGAATTTACCAAGTTGCCCTCACCTTGGCCGGATTAAGACAACACACACAGGTGCCATCCACGAAACCCCACCCACGGACGTGCTGTCCTCTCGTGGTTCGTGGCTGCAACTCATAATTTGGGGCCTTGACCTACGGAGGTCATCCATGAGGCGTGGATGTATGGGGCGTGGACCCCTTCCGTTGGTCACCCTCATTTTGGTAACTTTTCTCTTTTGGGGCAGCCTTGGAGGTTAGACTAAGGGTCCTCCTCAAGGACCCCTGGGGTGGTCCTTGGAAAGTCGTACCTTGACGTTTAACCCCTATACCCCTCAACCATAGCTCGGGACAACATTTTACACCCTCAAACCTCACATCAACTCAAAGACACACTAGTTAGGCTCTAGTTTCACTTATTCGTTTTATGGGTCGCTACACAAGTACACTACCACCTACTTGCATTAATCTGTCCCAAGTTGAGTAGAAGAGTAAGAGCAAAATGGACGGCCAAGACCCAATGTTTTTAAGTCCAAAAAGGCCCAAGTGAAAAGTCCAAGTAGGTGGATCACCTACTTGAAAAATTATTGCCCAAAATGAGTGAGAAAGTCGGCCAAAGCAGGTACCTTTAAAAGGGATTGATATCAGGTTTTTCCAACCATTTTTACTTTGACAAAAAATATGATTTCTAGAGCTTTCTCTCTTCTTTCTCTTAGCTTCAATCATCAGACATTAAATACCATTAGGGTTCTTGAATATTAAGGAGTTCAAGCTATTGGAAGGTATAAGTTAAGACAAGATAAAGAGGACAACCTTTACCTTGAAGAATCCAAGTCTTAGCAGGTGGTAGTTCTGTCCAGCAAAGTAAGCTACTACAATTTTCTCCCTCTTATGCTTGAGTTAATTAGGACATTTGGTATGTGTTAGTGAGTTGGAAATTATTCCTTTTACATGGTGTAATATTGGGGAGGATGTTGTGGTGATTAGTGCATGTAGGGACAGCCATGGAGGGGAGTCCTCTTTAAATTCAGTAATGAGCTTGTTTGAGCACTTTAAAAGTAATGTTAGCTCTTCAAGTGCTGGTGATCAGAAACCATGATTCATATTGCTTCTGTTACATTATTATATTTACAAATTGTTTTATGTATGTTATGATTAGGGATATGACTGGATGTGCGGGGAAGTTATGGAGACGTTAAAGGACTTAAATATTGCAGGGAGTTTTGGAGAGGTTCTAATACGAAGATTGTATAGTATATAGATGCGATTAAAGGTAAAGGGACGGAAAGAAAACATTGGCTCAATAAATTGCATGCTTACTGCTTGGTTACTATTTTGGTGAAATCAAGTAGCTCAAATTGATTGATTAGCTACTAATACTAGTCTTACAACTTATTTTATTGTAGATTAGCAATATGAAGAGAAAGAGCTTAAGTCATACTTTTTGAATTGTATAGAAAGGTATGTAAGGCTATTCGATTTCCTATTTCCTTGGCATGAATCCACCACTTGTATTACAAAGTAAGCTTTCTAAGTTCCTTGGGTAGTGACTGATCCATAGTTGCAGTTCCTATTCCCTAGATCATTAAAGTGAGTACTTTAATATGAGTTTATTACTAAATGTACGTGCTTACTCTACAAAGTTTTAGCATGCAAGGTTTAAACTTGTTTCTTCGTCAAAGTACCCTTGGCACATATTCCCCTAATATAAATCAAAATGATCCTAGATTACACATGGTACATATGTTTATATGTTGGATATGCAATCTTCCGATATCTTGCCAACTTGCTTCAATTGTCTATTCCATTATATATGCCATCTTTTCACATGTTCATATGTTCCCTTTATTGGCTATTACTCCATTGTGTTAGACTATAATGTTACCTCAGAAGATCCCTACTTGGACTATTGTACATTTTATACGTACTTACTTGGAATATGTATCCATCCTTAAGTGGAATCTTTCCACATTCTCCCTTGGTTCCACGTTCAAGTATACCTTGTATTTGATATTAGTTAGTGAGTATTTTGCTACCATATAGAGTTCAAATCTCTTGGATGAATGTTAAATGTCTTCACTTTATATGTGCTTCAATTTGAGATGTCAAAATGCTTGCTGAGTCATATAAGCTCCTAAGTATTACGTTGGTGTCACATTTGCTTCCCATGTCATTGTTATTATCATAGTCCATACTCATATGTCTTCTACTACTGGTCCATAGTTCCAAATCTCAACAATTATTATGACCACCAAAACAACAATCTCAAAAGAGTTATGATTATCAAAAGAACAATCTCCAAAGAGTTATGAACATCAAAACAACAATATCAAAGATTAAAGAATCTTAGTGAAGCAATCTGTATAATTATGGGTGGCAGACCAGGGCAAATGAATAGGATGGGTCGATCCGAATCGGTATAGAACAATGGCAGCTCAGGGGAAAAGCCTAGCATGGGCGGATCACAATTTGTGGAATTATGAGGACAACATTCCAGGGGTTAGAATGCCTTGCATGAGTCATCCTCTTCTACCACTAATCAGCTGGTCATTTGTATCATATGTCTTATAAAGATTATAACGTACAAAAAAGTAAAGAAAGGAATGCAACATTCATGATTCCACAAGTATAAGCAAAGGTGGTCTCAAATCCTTATCTATTTGTATTTTGTTTCACTTGAGAGCTCTCATTTTACATATGGTTGTATTATGCCTTACATATTTATTACATTCTTTGGTACTAACGTCCCTTATTGGGGACACTGCATTTCATGCTGCAGGTACATGTACTCACATAGTATATCTCCCCAATAGAAGCACATGATACTCAACGATTGTTGGTGAGCTCCAGGTTGATTAGGGAAATTGCCGAGTCTTTACTATGTGTATTTTCACAGTGGTACAGTCATGGATTTCAGTAGAGGCTTTGTAGACATTGTAAAACTATCATCTATTTTCATAGTATCACTTGTCACATGTATCGGTTCAGCTAGTCGACATGTGTTGTATATGAAGCTTCTCATTAGTAAATCTCTCTGCATAGTAGTTTACTTTCTCATCATAGGTCACTTGTAAACCATATGTTCATATGGTACTTGTCCGCCTCCCCTAGGGTTGGGGTGTGACAGTAAAATCTTGTTGCCATATTGTTTGATCTTAAATATTTAATACGAGTGTTTGGATATGTTTTGTTGTATTGTTTGATAAAGTATTTATTACGGTATCTTTTAATTTTAAACCTAATTAAGTAAACTAATTAAAAGATAAAGACCCAAAGTCGTCTAGTCACCAGAGGGCCAGGACTTAAGTTATATTTATATTTGAAAAATGTTATAAAATATATTTATATATTAAATTTAACATATTTTTTATATATAAAATATATTTACATACATATAAAGTGATTCGGTTCGATTCGGGAAATTTTTGGTTTTTTTCATAAATTTAAAAAATCATCCCAATTGTTCGGGAAAATTATACACTTAAATAAAAGTCCACGGTTTTATTGAAAAAATAGCAAAATCGATCCGATTCGATCAGTTTTTCATACTCCTTTGACGCCTTTATATTTATTTAGGTTAGAGGTAATTTTAATGCCTTCGCATCGTATGCCTAAGGTCTAAGGAAGTTTAGTATGGAAAATTTTAATTTTTTTTTGTTTAGACCCGCAATAATCTTGCGCCACATCATTTTTTTAAAAATACAAATATTTTAACTTGCCCCTAACCAAATTAAGAGTTTGGGTGTTCATTGAACCGTCACTAGCTCCGCCTCTACTCACCTGCATATTCTTAAACCCGCACTGTCCCGTTGAAATAATACTTAGATGTTGATATTCATTTTAGGAATGACAAACATTTTCCATTGTAATGCCAGCTAGGATGCCAATCCATCTAAGCAAATTCCAATTATGACTTACAACTTGTTTGGATTATAGTGTATCCTTTCATTATTTTATTTCGATGCTTGGAATTTCATTTCAAAGTTTGTCCATTTGCATTTTATGAAGATTATTATTAATATAACAAAGAATAACGAAAGCCTGATGAAATATAATATTATAAATGGAAAAGGGTCAACAATACCCTTAAACTATCTGAAGAGGAAGGCTAATTGAGTGGATTTTCGTGGATTTCATCTATTAAGGTATGGTGATTATTCATCTAGGGTTAGATTTCACCCTAGAGTCAATTTCAAAGAAGTTTTCAAAGTTTCAAGTTTCTCAAAAACCGTTGGTTTTACTCAATCTCATGGGTTCTTTCATCAAACGTTTTCAATTGGTTTCTAATGACAAATTATGATTGTATTGATGTTTAATTGATGATTTATGATGAAATTACTCTATGAACCCATGATTTATCTCAATTCCTAAATTGTACCTTATGAAGTGGATTTGTTGATCATGAATGATTGTTGAATTGTATCATCATCTATGCCTAATTATGGTGAATGGTCGGTGAATTGAGGAGTTGTGATCATAGCCTTGAGAGGGCAAGATGTGACCTAATTTTATGTTAAAGTAGAATTGTACTTGAATTGTTGATCCACTAGAAAAGTGGAGGAGTTTACTTATTATGTACATGTTATCATGGCCTTGAAGGCATAGTGTGAGTAATTGAAGAATTATCATGATGTTGTATATCTGAATGTGGTGTGAAGGATATGCATGGGATTTCAATGATAGAATGATGATCTTGTCTATATGTAAATGTGTTATTATTGAAAGGCTATTTCTCAATTTGACACTCATGAATGAATGAATGGTTAATGTATGAATATGATGAGAATTATATGTGGGTGATCTAAATGAATGAATGAGGATCATGTCTAGCAGCTAATTGTGTTAGGATTGAATGTTATCTCTCTATCAACACTTATGAATAGTGATGATTATATGAAAGGCTAATCTCACATATACACATGCACTTGAAGGAAGGATGAATGAGGTTCAATGATAGTGTTAATGATGAAGTACTTATTGAAAGGCTATTCTCAATTGTACTCTAATGAATAATAATGGTGTGTTGATTGAAAGGTTATTCTCGATCTTGCACTAATGAACGATAATGGGATTCTTAGATGAAAGGCTATTCTCATCTTTGAATCTATGAGCTATCTAATGAATAAATGTTGGGTTGAGACTGATGCCCTCACGTGAGTTGAGGCGGGGTGTCTAGTAAAAATATCTTATCCCTTAATGTAATGAATGTTAAAATACTCTATGGGAATTTAGGCTAAGCACCGAGAGGTTATTGAATGCGATGGAAGCTCTCACGTGAGTTGAGGTGGGGTTTCTAGTAGCAATATCTTAAGATGGATGCCCTCACGTTAGTTGAGGCAGGGTATCTAGTAGTAATTTCCTTGTCCCCTAACTATGTGCCCACATAGGCCTATCTAGTGGATCCACTTAAGATAAATACCGATTTACCTTAGGCAAGTAGACCAACCCTTACGATGTGGGATAGTACATCGGATTCCATGATCTAGCTCTCATGGTCTATGCAGGCTAAATGCTTATTCCCATCATGTGAGATGTGCATTATGGTTTCTTGAGGAGTTCTATCAAGTGTGGGTGGTAGTATGGGATGTCATCCATTCATTGCACGAGTATGCTTTGAGAGGGTCATAGTGAGTTCTCTAAGCCTAAATGGCTAATGAATGAATGTGTCCTAAATGAGTTAATGAAGAATGTTGACTCTTATATGCTTAAATGTAAATGATGTATGCTATACTTGGATTGTATTATCAGTACTTCCTTGTCATGACTTATCGTATATGAATGTGCCTCGTCTATGGTGACTTCAAATGAGTACTTAGTGTGAGTAGTAGTATGGGATGCTACTTGCACATTGCACAAGTATGACTTAGAGTTGTCCTAGATGTTGATCTTAATGTGATGATGTGATTTATGCAATGATTATGTCTCTTATATGCTTTGTTGTGTAAAGGTGGAAAGGTTGAATGGTAAGTTCACTTTTAGTGACCTTAAGGTGGTACTTTTGGTGTGGATGGTGGTATGGGACGCTACTCATACATTGCACAAGGTATAGCTCGAGGGTTACTTGAGGTGAAGGTTTAAGGTGAAGGTAAAGGTTCATATGTGGATCATGTTCTAATGTGAAAATATGACTTGTATGTTGATTGTGTCTTATATTATGCCTCTTTTATTCAATGTTCATGAAGTTTTACTAAAATGGCATAAAGCATGACTTTCAACCAAAAATGTCCTTTTAAGCATGTTTTTGCATGGCTTCCATACTTAGTACATCTAATGTGCTAACCATATTTTTTCTGCCTTTTTACTCAAGTGTAGGGTTTGGAGATATTGGTGTTCTATGCTTCAGAAGTAGGTTTCTAAGGTGCTTGAAGATGAAGACTAAGTGAGTCCTCATAGTTTCGAGGACAAAACACAATATGTTCCTTTTATGTCTTTTAGTTTATGTTAAAGCTTTTGTATGGGCTAAGTCCTAATGTTGTATTGAAAGTATTAGATGGTTTGAGACATATTATACAAAGTCTAGAAAGTCTTCCTCTTGCTTTTTAATGAAATGTCTTTGATTGTAAATAAAGTTTTAAATTCTTCTATTTTTTCCCATGTTCTTGTGTTCAAGAATGTAATGAGGCTTCTATGAGACCCCTTCGGGGTATAATACTCCGGTCACGTCTAGGGGGTGCTCTCAGGGCGTGACACCCGACCTTCTCCCTCATTTTGCGGCTAGGGTTTCACAATTTTCTTTGTGGTTGAGTTTCAAAATATTCGTGGTTGCAGGTTAGTAATTTTTTTTACTTATTTTATTATGTTTACGATTTCAAAGCATGATATTTAGGATTTTGACAGTTTTCTCGTCATTTCGCTACTAGGGTTTCACAACTTTCTTCACGGCTGGATTTCAAAGTGGATATTCATGGTTGTAAGTTAGTAAATATTTTTTCTTATTTTATTATGTTTACGATTTAAAAGCATGATAGTTAGGGTTTGTGATTTTCTTATAATATTCTGGTATGTTAGATTTAGGGAAAAATTATTTGTTTATTTGATAATCTTTTGTTTATTCTGAATAGTTTAAGCTATTACGAATAGTTTTGATCCTTTTCTAACATATAATCTAAGGATAGATTTAAGAAAGGGATATGGTTTCGTATCTTATTGAATTGTGGTCCATTAGTTACATTTTTGTAACTTTGTAATAATTTTGTCCAGTATTCTGTGGTCCTATGCTGTTAAGGTTAGATTTAGGGAATAATTTGAGTTAAAATATTAGTATTCAATGGACTTGTATGCCAGTATACATTGTTTAGTCATAGTTTGAATTTGATGTGTGGGGTCCTGAATTCTCTTTTTCATCGTTTATTATGGACCTTTTGTTCAGAGTTTTTCCCTTTATTGTTTATGTTGTATTAAACATGTGGCCCCTATGTTTGATTTTTTGTCTTTCAGTATTGATTCCTAAAGTTTAAGGCCAATTTGTTCATATTATATCCCTCTATTGTTTATGTTGTAAAACATATGCCCCCTATATTCTTTTTGTTTCTATTATTGTAAGGAGTTGTTCGTTTTTGCATAGCAGAAAGAATATGGTCCCAAATGCCCAATTCATTTTTTATTATGGTCTTTTTGTTCATGAGTTTTTCCATTATTGTTTATGTTGTATTAAACATGTGCCCTCTGTATATTTTTTTGTCTTTGAATATTGATTCCTAAAGTTTAAGGCCAGTTTGTTCATATTATTTCCCTTTATTGTTTATGTTGTAAAACATGTGCCCCATGTATTCTTTTTATTTCTGTTAGTGTAAGGAGTTGTTCATTTCTGCATAGCAGAAAGGACATGGTCCAAATTCCCTTTTTCATTGTTTATTATGGTCTCTTTGTTCATGACTTTTCCCCTCTATTGTTTATGTTGTATAAAAGACCTGTCTTTTTTATTGTTTATGTTGTAAACCATGTGACCCCTGTATGTTTTTTCTTACTTTTAGTGTAAGGAATTGGTCCCAATTGGTCCCAAGAGAATCCTGAAAAATGCTTGAAGATATAAGAATCAAGATAATGAAAAGGTTAAGAGAGAAGGCAGAGGATGCAATCAAATGGACTACCGATTACAGTCCTAAGTGCATGAAATTGTTCATTGCATACATGAAAATAGCCCAATTATGTAATGTTGATTTCAATGGTGATCTTGGATATGAAGTGGGTGCAGATAGGCACACAATGAACTTGGTGGAGAAAAAATGCATATGTAGGTCATGGCAATTGACTGCCATTTTATGTCCTCATGCCATCAAAGCTATGTTGTACCAGAAGATAGAACCAAAAAAAGAAATTAATTGGTGGTATAGTAAGGAAGCTTACTTGATGACATATAGGGTATGATGCCTGTAAGAGGTGAACAATTCTAGAATGTATTGCGAGAACATGCAATGGATCCCACCAGATCTTGTGAACACAGTGGAAAGACCAAAGACCAAAACAGCTAAGGAAAAATGATGCAGCAATTAAAAGAGCAGGAGAGTGGGCTCACTCAAGAAAAGGAACTAAAATGACATGTAGTAAGTGTGGTGAAACAACTCACAATGCAAGACCATGCAATGAATAAACATTACTTCGTTACATATCTCCATGTTATTAGTACTATGTAGTTGGCTGTACCCCTAAATAGATATTGTATTTTCAGTTTGTTGAAGAAGAACAAGGGGCAACATTGAAGAAAAAAAAGGGCAGAACTGGGGAAGAATATGAAGAAGAATATGGAGAACAAGTTGAAGAAGAAGAAGAAGAACAAGAATCCCATTGAGAAGATTATGATGTTAATAGATCAGACCCTAGACCAACATATGATGAAGAATACCATTTCATGCCCACACCTGGACTGTCACAACAACAATATGAACTATTTAGACCTGCTAGAGAGCCTGAAAGTGATCCAGGTTTAAGGCCTCAAGTCATAGATGAAAATAAGACAAAACTAAATATGAGGATGAATCGACAAAGAGCAACTGGAAATAGAGTTATGTATTTTAGAAGTGATCATGCTGGAATACTGAGCCTACAGATTTGCCTTACTGACCTACTAAGCTCACTTCAAAAGGAAAAGAAGCACTCACTAGCAACCAGTTGGAAAGAGAGAGACAGAAGAAGGTGGGCAAGTTGAAGACAAGAAAAGCTAATGGGAGATCCCATATTTGAAGTGATCTGGATAATGCAAAACGTTGTCTACTTTTGTTTATTTTTGTTTAAAGATGCAAAACAATGAATGCATTTGTTTGTTTTGGGTTAAAGTTGGTAGATGCATGATGCTTATCGTGATCAACGACACTAAACTATGGTACGAGTGTCTACGATCGTTGATAATATAGTAACCCAACTAAAGATTGGGGTTGTGTCCCAAGGGAGTGGTTTTGAGAATTAGTAGAAAAATAATATTAAGTTCAAACTAGTCGTAGCTAAAGACATTAATGATTAAAAAATATTGTAAATTAAAAGGGGTGACACAAAGGTGTCAAATATAAAATGGGGGGTTTTGTCACAAGTAGTAAAAAAAAATAACAAAAAAAACAAGAAAATCAAGTATGGGGACAAGTTCTTGGGGTGTGACCGCAATAAAAGTTGAGATAAATCGTTGGGTACATGCTTTCGATAGGAAATTTGCAAGATAATAGTGACAAGGCTAAGCTTTAGATGGAAATAAGTTCCCTCTCGGGCAAATTACCTCGTTTCAAATGCGTTCCTCTCGGACACCCATTTGCCGCATGAAGGCCTGCCTACGCCCTACCCCACTCACTATCTCGAGCAGACTGTTAGGATATGGGACTAGAGCTCACCCTCTCAGGTTGAACCTCATGTCGACACACTCCTTAGGCCATCAGTCTAGCGGTCTTGGTTTCGTGACCTCCCTCTCGGGCAAGCTGAAAACACATGGGTGGTTTTGTATTTGCAACTACAAACCCATTAAATTAAACCACAACCAGTAGGTGAAATCACTATTAAAATACATCTATCTTGTCAGCAAGCAAGACCCAACAACAATATCAACACATATTTGCTAAATCACACCCCAAGAATGGGGGGTTTTTAGACACACATCAAGAAATAACAAAATACACCTAAAATGATACTAAAATAAAATGGGTATAAGGAATTAAACCTTCATTTGAGCAAAGGAAGAAAATGTAGAAGACCCACTTCCAACTTGGGGAAGATGAAATCTTTCTTTCATCAAGTCTCCCAAAAACCCTCTCCAAACTTGAGAGAAAATATCCCAAAAAGTTATATTCTATTTTGGAAATTAAAATAAATGTTCGACTCTTTAAAAACTAATAACAACTTTAGTATTTATAGACTCCAGAAAATAGTTTGGCGGATCTTTCAGCGAGGTTAGTCGGAATCGCTGATTAACTCGGCGATTCGCCCTATGGTGTAGTACATCGCCGTCTTACACTAGCCTTCAGCATCGTCGTGCTCTGTGTCATTGGGCGACCTAGTACTGCTTCACGAAATTATTCGGAGAAATGCCAACTGCTCCTTTCATCACCTTTTTGATCCTGCCCCTTCAAGGCTTCGTATACTGGAACAAAGGGTGGAGTCCGTCCTTTTGATGCATTGCCAAGCGTGCTTGGCGATGCGCATACTTCAGCTTCTTCGTTCTTTTCAGCCTCTTTGTTCCTTTTTGCACCTAAGTGTCCATGCTTCCACTAAAACTTCAAATACTTGAAACTTAAGAGTTTTCATCATATATTGAGACAAAATAAGCATTTGAGAACACTATTCCTATCAAAATAAAGCCCTAAATGAGTCCAATTTGTGGACTCATCAGCACCCCCAACTTAAACTTTTGCTTGTCCTCAAGCAAATTCAAGTTGAGCCGTTCAACAAGGTGTCTCAAATAGTGCTACACAAGACTAAATCATGAATGCACATAACCAAACTCAAATTTACTTATGCAAAGATCAATTGTGTACTCAAAGATTACCGAAGATTCTCATGCTCGCAATACTTGCTACTTGTGCAATCAAGCTGAACATGAAATATCTAAATGCCCTCACATAAAGAATGATTCCATAATCACCCACAGAGGTTAATCAATTCAAATCAGGAATCAGATGCAACGCTCACACTCAAAAAGAGGAACACAATGCATGTTTTTACCCATAGGTTTGCCCTTATTTTCCAATCGACTTTCGATTTGGCTTACTCAAGATAAAAAAAGGTATTTCTAAGGCTTGTAATGGGGATGAGTGCAAAGGTATGGTCATTTAGGCTCAGGGACTTTTTCCTCGTGAGATATGGTATTCTCAAGGCATTCCCTTCTTTTCCTTTAACAATTCTTTTTCTAGTGCTTCTAAGTCATCTTTTTATTTACCTCAATGGATTGCTTGGTACTTTATTCCACAAATATTTTTTTTTTCCAAAGGGTTTCCATTGTTCTGCAACACCAGGGGTTAAGGGAACTTTTCTTACACTTCTTGACTTCTCCATTTCCTTTTTACCACCCCCCCCCCCCAACTTAGGCCTAAGTTGGCTATTCGCTAAACCACAAATCAAGAGGATTGTAGGTAGTGGGTCAAGTAAGGTCCAGGGTTCATCAAGGTTCTTTCAAAGAAAGGTAAGGCTCAAAGGGTGTTCAAAAGAGTTTCACACGCTCACAGGTAGGCTACAAAAGAGGTATACGTCAAATTTGGCTCACACTCTTTAAAGTTGCCTAAGATCATTTCAAGAGCACACCTTTCTAAATCAATCAGACTAACAGGGCAAATTCTAGGTTTATTCATGCAAGGTTCAAGGTAAGCTCATCACACAAGGCATCGACACTTAAGTCAAACGAGACTACACACTTTCGCTAGTGTGCAACGGTCATCACAAGAGAATCAATTCGATAAATGGCTAATCCCAACGAGATTCAAAGAGTTCACATATTGTCTATGCAAGTTCTTTTGGCTTCATCGTAGCCGTATATTCATGTTTGTTCGATTGAGAGCACTATTCAAGTCCTTGGTATTAATCGAAACCGGGACTCAAAATTTGTGCAAAAGAACAGCCACATCAACTCACGAGGGGTGGCAAAAATGTGCGAAAAATTCAAATTTTTTTGGAAGGGTCAATATCATTTTGCAAATAAAAATAAACAAAGCCACAAGCTCAAACATCCACAGAAAGCAGATAAAACATAATTTTAAAGCAGAACAACCCAAATATATACAAAACATGAATCACAAACAGCACACACAAGTAGCCCTCACCCCACCACAAATAATAATCATTTGTCCTCAAATGCAAATAAAATTAACCAAGATTTTGTATATAGCAAAGGTTAGATAGGGAGGTAAAGAGGGGATCCTGGCTAATAGGTCGCTTCATCTGTTTGGGCATCAGTACCCGGAGCATCTCCCTGAAGTGAAACAATGGTCCCCGAAGTATTGTTGTTTTGGTCATCATTGTTTGCCTCTGCCTTGGCCTCTCCAGCAAGATTAGCTGCAATCATCTAATCTATCTCATGAGCTGCTCCGAAGGACCATATTGCATTAACTAACCTTCGAGCCCATGGAGGCACATCAGGATTGATGGGACTTCGTCTCTTTGCCCTGGCTTCCTTGGTATATTTCCTTTGTCTGGCTAGCTCTGCTTTCTTTTCATCGTTTTTAAACTCTCGTGCTCTTATGTGCCTGGGTGGATCATTTCTCCTTGCGACTTTTGGTCTAGCCATTTCTTTGGTGCCGATTTAGATAGTACTGACGTGCTAGGCAGTAATGCGATCCAAATCAGAGCACAATCCGACACTTAAAATACTCTAAAAATGCAAGAAATAAAAAGCAAGAGTGCGGGTGTGAATTTGATATGACGAAGCAGGGAGAGAAAGTGAATGAAATAGAAAATTTAAACCTATGGCTTGTAAAAACCGTCCAGTTCCCGCTCATTCGGCGATGTTAGTCAAGTTCGCCCATTTACTCGGCAAACCGCCAAGTGTCTAGTTTCTTCTCCAACTGTAACAGGCTCTGCAGCTCATGTGACGATTCCAATAGATGGTTTTCATCGAGAGCATCGACATGGTCGGCGATGAGCCACTAATTTTCTTCAGACCGTCAAGTTTTACAGGATCCAAGCTGACAGTGCCTTGAGTCAGACGGAGGAAAGAATTGTGTTCGCCGATCCGCCAACTGGACCTGTTGCTTGACTCCATTTACTATTTCAATCACCTCCCTTACTTTAACATGTACAAACAACATACCATTATACTACTAGTAGTTAGGAAATACTTAAAGAGTTTTGGGTTGCCTCCCAAACAGTGCCTTAGTTAACGTCATGTCACGACTCAAGTCCACTTTCAGACCTCACTCTTGGGGTTAGCCATAGTATCACTAGGCAAACCCCCTTGGTGTCTTGGATTGAAATGAGACGAGATATGACCCATTTGGGTCTCTAACTGCTTGATCGAAACTGAATGATAGGTGATAGTCTGGCTGAGGGTAGACACGTTTTCTTTCATGCCTTTCAGCATTTTGTCTGACCCTTCAACTTTGTTTAGGATACGCGAGAGCATATCCTCTGACCTACCACCTTCCGAATCCTTGGGCTTCTGACGCTCGTGATGAGACACATATCTACCCTTCTCCCCATCCTTCCAATTTGGATTACGGTCCGTCCATTCACGATCTCGATCCTTCCAACCATCGTCTCTAACCCATCCTTGGTTACCACCCTGCCTTGGGTAGTTTGAACGATAGCCCCCGCTTTGGTTAGTTATAAAATTTACTTCCTCATTATACATGGCTTCAAAGTTCATCTCCTCAAGATTCGAACCCCCGACTTCCATAGCATTGACACCACCGGTACCAGCCTCCATGACATTTTTGGATAACATGTTAAGTTGTATCATGATCTTGCCATGTTTTCGTCTCTCTCATTAACTTTCTCAACCTTCTCCTTGGATAGCTGAAATGTGACCGGTAAGACTTGGTCTTCGCGGGTGTACCACGCCCTGTTGATGGTTGTCATGCCATCGAGAAGTTGAGCTGCTACTGCATATGGTTGCTACGTTAATCCTCCGGGTGAGAGTTGGTCAACTACACTTTTATTTACCGAGTCTAGACTCCGGTAAAAGTATTGAAGGAGCACATTATCAGGTAGACCATGGGTTGGGCAATGTAGCACCAATTTCTTAAACTGGAGCCATGTTTCGTGTAGAGGCTCTCCATTCAGACGCTTAAAGCTTTGGATGCTATCCCGAATAGTCATCATCTTCGAGAGAAGGAAAAATTGCACATTAAATGCGGTGACCAACTCCTCCCACGAAGTGATCAAGTTACGTGGCAACTCAGCTAGCCACTTACACGCTTCCCCCATCAATGAGAAAGGGAATAGTCATAATCGAACTGATTCCTGAGAGATGATCTTGAACGGGAAAGGTCCACACATATCTACGATGTTTTAAAGATGCTCATGTGGGTCCTCATGAGCTAATCCACTATAGAGTCCCTTTAGTTGCAAAAGTTGCAACATGGTACTTGTTATGTGGAACACCGCATTTCCCTCAACTGGAGATAGACGGATGGATCCAACACCTCCCATGAGATGTGGATCATTGATGTTGGGCTCTTAGACATCATTGAGGTTGCCAATGTCGTCCTGATGGCCCACTTTGTCACGTCTCAAATCCCATTAAGACGGACAGGCACCCGATGCCCTAAAGGCCCGAGAGAACCAATATGTAACCTATGCTTACTACTCATATAACTATGACAATCATGTGACAAGTTCACATAGGATGCAACGATACGAACCAACATAAGTAGACCCAAAACTTATATACAAGACTTGGCCATTGAGGCCACAACTTGTTAAGACGCAACTGAACCATATAGATAAGTCTACAAAGCCTCTAAAAGATAGAAAAACCTTAGAGTAGGTCGGGACAGACCCCGCCTTACTCTTAACTACGATACAATACCAAAATGAATCTACCAAGGACTCAGTAAGGCTCCGAATCAATCTGGAGCTCACCTAAAGTAGCTGAGTGTCGTGTGCTCCTACCGAGGAGGTCTACTAGCTGAAGTACATGTGCCTGCAACATTAAATACAATGTATAAAATAAAAGTTCGAATGAAACCAAGTATCAATATATGTGTGCATAAATTAGAACAGAAGACCACCTTTGTTAACTCTGGTGGGATTATGTATGTTACATTCTTGTCTTTACCTTTCTGTGTGTTATGATCTTTATAAGGCATATGATACGATTGACCAGCTGATCAGCGGTGGAAGAGGATGACCCATACTAGGCATTTTAACCCCTGGGATGCGGTCCTCATAATTTACACAAATTGGGATCGTCCCATGCTAGGCTTTCACCCCTGAGCTGCCACCCTTAATTATACATATTGCTTTACTTATATTCTTTAATCTTTGAGATTGTTGTTTTGGTGGTCATAATCATTTTTTATATTTGGAACTACGAACCAGTAGTAGAAGACATGAAAATAATACTTCAAGGCAGTAACAATGACATAAGGAGCTATGTAGCATCAATGCATTACTTGTGAGCTTAAATGACACAATTGACTTTAACTGACTAAGATGAGGATTCATCAAACTTGCTTTTGCAAAAACCATTTCTATACCAGCACATAGGAGGATAATTATACAAGTATAGAGTATTGAACATATAATGAAGTAATTCTATACACTAAGGAGAAGGGGAGATATTGTTAGCTATTTGAAGATCATACGCTGCCACTATGTTTCCTTTACTAGGAATAGAACTTAGGAAATTGACTTATTGATATTAGTCTCAAGAAACAGATTTCATGCCGAAGAATATTGAATCAAATAGCCTTACATACTTTTTCCTCTAATCAATACAACTATCACGATTTAGCCTCCACTTTCAGGTTTTAATCTACAATATAAATCATGATAAATTTAAATTAGCAGCTATCACACCGTGAGCCTCGTAAAACAGTTGCTAACTTTGACGGATAATGAGCCTATAGAGGCCTTAAAACAATGTGTATCACCACACCCTCCTTCTCTGCCCAATACATATATTATATATCCTTTTCCAAGATTTCCCAACTGCACCAACAACAATACACATAAAACAGCCTCAAATATTCTTTATCGTACTCACCACCACCTTGAGTTCTTTATGACAACACACCCATAATTCCTCACTCAAACTCATACATAAGGAGGAAAAAAATGGAGCAGTCACCTTACCTCAATTTCTGCAACTTCTCCTTATAACTTGAATTCCTCTAGAACTTCAACTTCCCTTGACACTTAAACCAAAAAAGAAGAGAAAAGTATCTTAATAACCAAGGAAGTGAGCAGTAGCTTCTAGAAATATTATGCCTTTATACCTATACTTGAGCATGAATAGCATGTTTTCCTAATCATCCATGGGAGAATTAAGCTAAATTCATAAGTGTTTTCACTTACCTTGTCTTGCAGAGATGAGGGTTTCTTCAAGAACCCTAGAAGAACTTTAAGGCTCCTGTTTAACCCTTAAGAGAAAAGAGAGAGAAAGTGCCGTAGTTAATCCTTAATAATGTGTGTTAAAATGAGTGAGAATAGCAGCCAATATATCGTTATATTAAGCTTTCTTCACCTTTAAGAGTATCCTCTAGAAAGCTTCATTTTCAGCCACTAATTGGTCAAGTAGGTGATGCACCTGCTTATGCCCATCAAGCAGCTCAAAAGGTCAAACTAGGTGATGCACTTACTTGCTTTCACTTGGGCTTAAATATTGGGCATTGATAGATTTGGCTGCTGGGCTTAAATTTCATTTTCCTTTTATTTAAGTTAGTTTGGGCCTCAAGTAAGTCCATTAGCATAGGCCCAAATGTGATCCATAAACCTTGGCCTTTTAAACTAGATCCATATAGCTCAAGTAGGTGATGCACCTACTTGGTCCTTTGGACTGGTCAATAAGTCAAAGTAGGTGATGCACCTACTTGTCACCTGCTAGCTTAGTTAAGTCAAGTAAGCAGCTCACTTATTTTATTCCATTTTCTAAATATTAATCCCTTTTTCTTTCACTTAGCACTTAACTTTCAACTTTAAGCTCAATTACCACCTTACTGTCTCTTTAAATACTCCCGTTGGAGTTAACCTGCAGTACACATGCTGAAACGTGCAAGGCATCCCATCACCTTCCGAGCTTGTTTAAACCAACACTAATCATATAAGAATCATGGTCCCTCACCTATACTATAAAGCTATGTCAAGTATCACAAGAATATAACAAACATATGTGTATTACGGGCTTTTACATCCTTCCCCCCTTAAAACATTCATCCTCGAATGTTAGCATGGTTATCCAGCCCAAACAGGTTCAAGCCTAAGTTAGTACTACTAATAATCACATAACACATATAGACTTGTACTTACTTGTCAATGCCTCAACTACGCATCTTCATCCTTCTCATCGATCTGAAAGAGATGAGGATACTTCAATTTCATTGCTTCTTCCGCTTTCCATGTAACTTCTTCTACTTGTTGGTTCCTCCATAATATTTTTACATAAGCTACTTCTTTATTTCTTAACTTCCTAACTTGTCGATCTAGAATAGCAATGGGTACTTCTTCATAAGTGAGATCTCTCGTAACTTGTACATCTTCAGTACGAGTAATACGAGATGGGTTACTACGCATTTTCGAAGCATTGAGACATGAAACACCGGATGAACAGTTAAAAGCTCTTGAGGTAACTCTAACTCATACGCAACTCGGCCAATTCTTCGGATAACCTTATATGGCCCTGTATAGCGTGGACTCAACTTTCCCTTTTTACCAAACCACATTACCCTTTTCGTTGGTGACACCTTCAAGAATAGCCAATCCCCTATAGAAAATTCTAGTCCTCTCCTTCTAACATCCGCATATGATTTATGTCAACTTTGAGATGTTTCTAGCCGCTATTTTATCACTTTTAATTTTTCCATAGCTTGATGAACAAGATCTGATCCAAATAAGGCAGTTTCACCTTTTTTGAACCAGCCAATTGGGGATCTACATTTTCTACCATATAAAGCTTCATAATGTGCCATTTTAATACTTGAATGGTAACTATTGTTGTATGCAAACTCGATCAATGGCAAATGATCATCCCAACTACCTTTGAGGTCCAATATAAAAGCTCGCAGCATATCCTCAATTGTTTGAATTGTACGCTCTGCCTGACCGTCTGTTTGAGGATAAAAGGCTGTACTTAAATTCACTTGTGTTCCTAAACTCTTCTGAAATGACTTCCAAAAATTTGCATTGAATTGAGCTCCCCTATCCGATATAATAGAGATTGGCACTTCATGAAGATGAACTATCTCTTTAATATACAACCTCGCATATTCTTCGACTGTATAAGTAGTCTTGGCCGACAAGAAGTGCGCTGATTTGGTCAGTCTATCAACAATTACCCATATAGAATCAAACTCCAAAATGAACGAGGCAAACCAGTGATAAAATCCATGTTGATCATGTCCCACTTCCAAATTGGAAGTTCTATACACTATTTATAACCTCCGGGCTTTTGGTACTCTACTTTTACTTGTTGACAATTTTGACATTGAGCCACGGATTCTAAAAATGTTCTTCTTCATGTCCCCCCACCAATACATTTCTTTCAAGTCATGATACATTTTAGTTGACCCCAGATGGACAGAATATCTCGAATGATGCGCTTCTATCATAATCCTCTTTCTTAATTCATCTACATTAGGTACACACAATCTGTTTTGACATCGAAGTACTCCCTCTTGCGTAAGCTCAAATGCCTTTGTCATACCTTGTTGTACATTCTCCTTAATATTTAATAGAATAGGATCAGTGTACTGCTTCTCTTTCAGTTCCACTACTAATGAGGATTCTACCGCATTTTGCACAATAACCCATTCGTCTGGAGATTCAAGAAGGCGAACCCCCAAGCTAGCTAGTTGACATAAATCCTTAGTTATTCCTTGTCTTTCCACAGACAACCCATAAGTGCTTGCCATTATTTTATGACTTAACGCATCAGCTACTACATTTGCTTTCCCGGGATGATACAGGATATCTATGTCATAATCTTTTAATAGCTCCAGCCATCTTCGCTGCCTCAGATTTAGGTCCTTTTGCTTAAAGATATATTGCAAACTCTTGTGATTAGTGTATAGGTCAACATGAATTCCATACAAGTAGTGGCGCCATACCTTCAAAGCAAATACAACTACTGCTAGCTCTAGATCATGAGTTGGATAATTTTTCTCATGTGGCCGCAGCTGCCTTGAACCATAAGTTATTACTTTACCATGCTGCATCAATGCACATCTTAGGCCCTCTCCCGAAGCATCACAATACACTGCATACTTTTCTGTTCCTTCTGGAAGTACCAATACAAGTGTAGAAGTTAATTTATTCCTCAGCTCTTGGAAGCTTCTTTCACATTCATCACTCCACTGAAACTTGGTTTATTTGTGTGTTAGCTTTGTTAAGGGTGTAGCAATGGAAGAGAATCCTTCAACGAACCTTCTGTAATAACCTGCCAATCCAAGAAAACTACGGATCTCCGTAGGCGTTGTAGGTTTTGGCCTACTTTTCACGGCTTCTATCTTCTGGTTATCAACCCTTATTCCTTAATCGGATACAATATGACCTAAGAATGCCACAGATTTTAACCAGAACTCACATTTAGAGAACTTTGAATACAACTTACGATCACGAAGAATTGGCCCTCTTCTAATCTTAAATACACCAAAATGTCATGTATGAATACTATCACGAACACATCTAAAATTGGTTTGAACACCCTATTCACCAAATCCATAAATACTGTTGGTGCATTCGTTAGCCCGAATGACATGACTAAAAACTCAAAATGACCATACAGTGTTCGGAAAGCTGTCTTGGGTATATCTTTGTCTTTGACCTTCACTTGGAGATAACCTAACCTAAGGTCGATTTTTGAAAAACACCTAGAACCTTCTAACTGATCAAACAAATCATCAATTCTAGGGAGGGGATATTTTTTCTTAATCGTTACCTTATTCAACTTTTGATAGTCGATACACATTCTTAACGAGCCATCTTTCTTGCGTACAAATAAAACTGGTGCTCCCCATGGGGACATACTAGGCCTTATGAATCCTTTTTCTAATAAGTCTTTTAATTGCTCCTTCAACTCCCGTAATTCTGCCAGGGCCATTCTATATGGAAGGATGGATATAGGTTGAGTATCTGGAATCAAATCAATACCAAACTCTACTTCTCATTTTGGAGGAAAACCCGGAAGATCTTCAGGAAATACATCGGGAAATTCATTTACCACTGGAATAGATTGAAGAGATGGTGGCTCAGTATCTATATTTTTCACTCCCACTAGATGACATCTGTATGCTTTGGACATCATATTCTTTGCCTTAAGATAAGAAATAAATTTACCTCTTGGTGTCCCAATATTACCTTTCCATTGAAGGATGACCTCTTTTGGAAAATGGAAATGCAGCATCTTAATTCGGCAATCTATCGTGGCATAACAAGAAGCTAACCAATTCATACCCATTATAACATCAAAATCCACCATTTCTAGCTCAACAAGGTCAGCCAATGTATCACGATCATAAACAGTTACAATGCAATTACGATAAACCCTTCTAGCTATAATAGACTCACCAATTGGTGTAGACACTTCAAATGGCTTCACTAATAATTCTGGTGTTCTTTTGAACTTTTCAGCAATCAATGGAGTAGGATATGATAGTGTAGACCCCAAATCAATTAGTACATATGCAATATGTGAAAAGATGGACAATGTACCTGTAACCACATTCGGTGAGGCTTCTAAATTTTATCGATCCGTGAGAGCATATGTGCGATTCTGAACTCCACTAGAACTGGCTGCTCCCCTAGCTCCTCTACCACAACCAGTAGGCATCTGTCCCCTACCTAAAGATGGTGCTGATGATGAGGATGGAACAACTGATCTAGTAGGTTGTGCTACACCACCCACACCCCTATGAGGGAAATTTCTCATCATATGACCTGGTGTACCACACCAAAAATAAACATTTGTCCCAAAACAACATGCACCTAAATGATTTCTTCCACATTGTTTACAAGACTGTCGAGGAGGTCTTGATTGGCTCATACTTCCCTGTTGTTCGTGAACCTTGGCTTTCACCTCTTTGCCCAAACTGATTGCCCCTAGACTCTTGAAACTAAGGTGGGGCACTAGCTATAGAATTGGAAGATGATGGCCTAGGCAGTCTATTAAAGAACCGAGGCCTAAACTCACATTGGAATGGTGTAAACTGCCCCATGGATCTGACCCTCTTAGAATGCCCTGTTTCTGACTTTGTGTCCTTCTTCTTTGCCTTTGATCCTCCAACTTTTGCACAAAATCTTACATCCTTGCTATATCCATATCTTTATTCAATGAAGCAATGGTGCAGTCTCTAAGCAGATATGAATCTAATCTATCCACATATCGATGAACTCTATCCCCATAGTAGCTACTACATTAGGAGCATACCTGGCCAAGGAATTAAATTTGAGACTGTACTCTCTCACGCTCATACTTCCTTGGTGCAGATTTAAGAACTGATCCGCACGGGTCTCTCGGATCTCCAATATCAGGGAATGGTCAAGGAATGCCTTTTTGAACTCTTTCCATGTAGCTGAAGGTGCATCTATTCCCCTGGATTGCTTCGAAGCTTCATACCACAATACAACCACACCCTTTAATCTATATGATGCTAGCTCGAGCGCTTCTTTACCACTTACCTGCATAACATCGAAAGTGCGTTGGATCTGATCTATAAAGTCTTGTGGAACTTCATCAGGATCTGACCCAATGAATGATTGAGGGTCCAAATTAAGGAAATCATGTATCCGCGTGCCAGCTGCTCTATCTACACCACTAGTACCCGCAACTGGACCTTCTTACCTTTGGCTGTGGCCAACAACTATACGAGTCAATAATTGGACCGCATTCCTCAAATCTTGCTCGGTAGCGTTAATAGGGGGTTCTTGAGGTGCAGCTTCCCTCCTTAGATCTTTTGGAGATAGAGGGGTCGGGGAAGTCTGTGAGAGAGACTCATCTTGACCCTCACCTTGAGTTCTTGTAACACCCCATATTCTACATGTACTAGTTCTTGTAACACCCCATATTCTACATGTCCTAGTTCTATTTATATGACGCTTATAAATTGCCTTGTGGTATAGTTATGGACTCGTTTTCCTATGCGACTAGTGACAATAGAATAGGTTTAAAGTTGCAATACGCCGTGCCTTCCAACACAATTATGACTAAGTGAACTCAAAAACAATTCAAACTCGGGATAGTAAAAGTTGGTATTCGATGTAAAAGTCAAAGTGGTCAAGTGCGTATTAGTGCTACAGTCTTGTAAAAAAACTAAGATTGAGAAAATGGTGTAAAATAAGTGAGGTGCTTTCTTGACTAAACTAAGCTAGTAGGTGACAAGTAGGCGATGCACCTACTTAGAATTAGTGGACTGCATTTTAAGTGAAAAGGCCAAATAGGTGATGCACCTACTTAGAATTAGTGGACTGAATTTTAAGTTAAAAGGGGCAAGTAGGTGATGCACCTACTTAGAATAAGTGGACTGCATTTAAATGAAAATAGGAAGTAGTTGATGCACCTACTTAAAAACGTGTGGTAGAAATTAAGGAGGTGATGCACTTGCTTGTTTAAAAGTAAAGGAACATATTATTTCTCCAATTTATTAAGTGAAAATGTCCAAAAGGGACCTCTAAAGCACTCAAGCTTATCACTTATTCTCCAGAAAATTGTTCCCAAGGAAAGCAATAGAAGCTCCAAGAGTTCTGGTCTATGACTTCACCATTAAAATCTGAAGCAAACCCTTTGTTTTTAAAGTACAAGTTAGTAGAACATATCCCATCTTAAGTTAGAACTGAAGTGAATAATATGATTTAACATCAAGTTAAGGGGGAGAGGACAACATAAACCTTGAAGAATCCAAATCTTAGCAAGTGAGGTTTCTGTCCAGCAAGGTAAGCTATGGAAATTTTCATCCCTCTCTTGTTCTTGCAATTTTTGTAAAAAAATTTATGTCTGAATGAACTAAGGAGTGTTGTCTCTATATGGTCTGAGCTTTGTAAATGTTCAGGAATGAGGTACTGGTTGGGACAGCCATGTAGTGCAGTCCCCTTAAATTTTGATTGTGAGCTCGTTTTGAGCATCTTAAATGTAATGTTAGTTGGAACTCACAGGATGTTGATCGGAAGCCGTATGTTCATATTGCTATTTCCAAATTGTGATTCTTAGGGACTATTTTGTGGATTGTAAAATAAGGGGGTGTGGCTGGATATGTGCAGAGAAGTGATGGGAACTAGTTATAGGATAGAACATTGAAAGTGTAGTGATACACCACTTAATTGAGTGTTGCAGGAGCTTACTTCCTGCCATCCCTTTGTATATTGATTTCCAAACGTTATGAAGCCTAAGGAGTTTCAGATGACCATATAAAAAGGTTGTATAGTACATGAAAAAAATTTAGAGGAGAATGGGTGGGAAGAACACCCTTGATGGGATCAATTATAGACTTACTGCCAATTACTGTTTTGGTCTGATCAAGTAGCCGAAACTTGTTTATCAACTACCAATGCTAGTTTTATTATTTACTCCATTGTAGATAAATAATTTGAAAGGAAGACTGTTAACTCATTGTAATATCCAAAGTTGTGCAGCTAGGTATGTAAGGCTATTCGATTTCCTATTTATTTGGCATGAATCCAACACTTGTATTACAAAGTAAGCTTTCTAAGTGCCGTTGGTAGTGGCTGATCCATAGTTGCAGTTCCTACTCCCTAGAGCATTAAAAAGAGTACTCTAATATGAGTTTATTACTAAATGTACGTGCTTACTTACTCTACCAAGTATTAGCATGCACGTAACCTAGATTACACATGGTACATATGTTTATATGTTGGATATACAATCTGACCATATCTCGCCAACTTGATTTAATTGTCTATTCCATCATATATGTCATCATTTCACATGTTCATATATTCCCTTTATTGGTTATTGCTTCATTGTGTTAGACTATTATGTTACCTCACAAGATCCCTACTTGCTCTATTGTACATTTTATATGTACTTACTTGGAAAATGTATCCGTCCTTAAGTGGAATCTGACCACGTTCTCCATTGGTTCCACTTTCATATGTACCTTGTATTTGATATTAGTTAGTGAGTATTTGGCTTCCATATAGAGTTCAAATCTCTTGGCTGAATGTTAAATGTCTTCACTTGATATGTGCTTCAATTTGAGATGTCAAAATGCTTACTGAGTCAGATAAACTTCTAAGTATTACGTTGGTGTCACATTTGCTTCACATGTCATTGTTATTATCGTAAGTCCATATTCACATGTCTTCTACTAGTAGTTCATAGTTCTAAGTCTCAACAAACAACAATCTCAAAAGAGTTATGATCAACAAAAGAATAATCTCAAAAGAGTTATGAACATCAAAACTACAATCTCAAAGATTAAAGAATCTAAGTGAAGAAATTTGTATAATGATGGGTGGCATCCTGGGGAAAATGCCTAGCATGGGCCGATCCCAATTGGTATAGAAGGGTGGCAGCTCAGGGGCCAAAGCCTAGCATGGGCCGATCCCAATTGGTTAACTTATGAGAACAGCATCCAAGGGGTTAAATGCATAGCATGGGTCATCCTCTTCTACCACTGATCAGCTGGTCATTTGTATCATATGCCTTATAAAGATTAGAATGCATAGAAAAGTAAAGAAAAGAATGTAACATACATATTTCCCAAAGTATAAGCAAAGGTGGTGTCTAATTCTTACCTATTTGTATTTGGTTTCACTTGTGCTCTCATTTTACATATGGTTGCATTATGCCTTACATATTCAGTACATTCTTTCGTACTGACGTCCCTCATTGGGGACGCTGCATTCCATGCTACAGGTACATCTACTCAACTAGTAGATCTCCCCCATACAAGCACATGATACTTAGCGGTTGTTGGTGAGCTCTATGTTGATTCGGGGCTTTGCCAAGTCTTTACTATGTGTATTTTGATAGTTGTATAGTCATGGATTCTAGTAGAGGCTTTGTAGACATTTTAAAACTATCATATGTAATCATAATTTTACCTGTCACATGTATTGGTTCAGCTAGTCGACATTTGTTGTATATGTAGGTTTTCAGTAGCAAATCTATATGCATATTAGTTCACTTTCTCGTCATAGGTCACTTGTAAAGAATGTGTTCATATGGTACACCTCCACCTAACCTAGGGTGAGGTGTGACAAAAGTGGTATCAGAGCAGTTCGTCCTAGGGAGTCTACAAAGCCGTGTCTAGTAGAGTCTTACTTATGAATGTGTTGCGCGCCACATTTTTAATTAGGGTGCTGCTTGGACATTTAGGAAATGTTACCTTTCTTCCTAATCCAGATCGTGCGATAGAGCGAAGTTAAGAAGTCAATTTCCACTTGTACCTACCTGATCATGTTATTCATATTATGCTTACTATGGTTATGATTATTGGTAGCTAAAATGTCAGCAAGACTTTATTGAGCTCATTTATTCGACTGTCCTACTCCACAATGTATGTAAAGGCTTTTATTTTATTTGCATTTAAAGTTGTATTTGTACCATTTGTATCACGTTTGTTCAGTTGAGAAAGTATGGTTATCCATATGCTTTAAAAATGATAGGTTAAATATAGGAGCTTTAGCATTTCCAAGAACATCTTCTTTGGAGGATGTAACCAACTTTTGAGTTCTATATTTCCTCCATATTTACAGGATCTATTCCTATAGAGGACACTCGTTCTTAGTCTATGATATACATAGAATTTTTAGCCTTACACATATACTCGAAATTGATGTTGTGGAAACCAATTTCTTTTAGTTGGAAGAAGGCAGTGGCACAATCTGATAGGTGCATGTATCAGTGCAACTGTGTTACTACTAGAGAGGTACCTAATTGGCTGACAAGGATCAAATTCTCACCATATATCATCCCAAATATGTTAATAGTTGGCATTTTATATGGTATGTGCCAACCACCCCGAATAAGTACTAATAAGATTTATGTTCTTTTCATGATTATAAAACTTAGGGATAAGTGTGCTAATTACTGCAAATGATATATGTATGGCAGTTCCTACTACAATCGATATTTTGGCTATAGAGGATTCGTATGTGACCAAAGGGTAAGGTGAACAAAAAGGAAAATTGATTGGTTAGACCTAAATTGTGATTAGTGAGGTTGTACATAGTGGGATTAGAGTACATGAAGCTACTAGTTTTGATTAAAAGTTACTTGTTAGACAGGAAACATGTGAGAATGAAGCTTGAATGACACATGCCGAATATGTATGTAGAGCTTCTAGTTAGAAAGATATTGTACATGTAAAATCCCCTAAACATAGGAGTATAGGTGATATGAGGATGCTATAGAAGAGTGAGATAGATGGTTATGAAAGAATGATTGCTACGTGTATGAGGCAAGAATAAGGTATCAACCTTCAACCCTAACAAGTTATAAAGGTGCACCTGGGAACAACTTTGTAAACCTTTGTTAGACAGAAAAGTCATTTTAGTATTGATTCAAGTCTTGATATTCGGTCTTCATAACAACAAGAAAAAAAGGGGAATAGAAAGCTTACCTGGATAGAAGATACATGGACCCAGTTCATCAACATCATTAGTACAAAAGAGAAGTAGAGCATTATACACATGTATAGACTTCCATCAATTTGAATAGAGCTACTACATGATGAAATTTAATATATGCCTGCAGTAATTCATCAATCATAGTCCAATTAAGGGAGAGGAAACAATCATCATATGCTAGTTGTTCTTACTTGATATCTTGCGTTGGAAAGAGAGTGGGAGCACCCTCACTTGTTATAAAAAAATGAGGAAATCTAATGTATGGCCAGACCTATCTAGTTAAGCCGAAAGTGGCTAACTCTAAAACGTTATGAATCATGATATAACTTTATAGGTACCTGACATTAGAGTTCATGCTTTATGGTCCGTTGAAGCTTCACTATTTATTTTCTATTTTGACCTTCAAAAGGCACCAGACATTGAGTGTGATGTAACACAAACTAGTAAAAAAGGTAAAGTTGACCTCGGCCTCCTACTCCAAAAGATAAACTATTGAGGATCTTCTTTCTCTATCTTAACTATAGTATTTATATTGACCTAGAAGGAAGCCAAGTTCCAATAGCAGAACATCTATAGGAATTCTGAGGAGATTGAAGAGAGTAGATAGGGAAATCAATTGTATGTGTTTTGAGGTGAGTAAGGAATATGAGCAGAACTATCCCACCCGTGACTTAACTCTTAAGACAATGTTTTTCCCTTAATATGGTAGAGTGGTTCTATAGGATATCTCATAGTTTTCAAAGATGGTTTGTTATATAATTATATATGCTACATGTTCTATAACTCATCTATTTGTCTGACATTTGCCTTTTATGGATTACTTTCTCACATGTTACCTAATGTAATAAAATGCTTGCATGTAAGTGTTATCAACTTCGGAGCACCCTTGTTTATTGCTATATGTTTTCGTAGGACCTTTCCCTACATGTTATTTATTGCACTGGTACACATGTCAATTCTCCATATTGTGTGGGTACTGAGGCTAATTGATCATATGCTATGGGCAAAATTAGTGTTCGTGGGTTATATGAATCGCATACCATTTGTTTACATGTCATATGCATCATAAACCATTTCTATATATATTACATGCCTCATAGCCTACTTGCTTTAACATTACATGCCTTATAGCTTTTATGGCCATGTGTCATGTGCTCTTCTAGTCCATTTGCTACATGCCTTATAGTACATTGGCTCAAACGCTACCCTATAGTTCATATGCGCACGTACACCACATATTTAAATAGCTTAATGCCCGTATATTATGCACTCCCTTTTGTTCTAGTCTGCCTATATGTCATACCCTATGTGACTTATTTCTCCATTTACTATGCCCCTATATGCTTATTGACTTGAGTTTGAACATTTTGGGAAAATGTTTCCTTGTATCATTATGTAGTGAAGATTTTGACCAGAAAAGGTTGGGCATAAATGTAAATTTTTTCACAACTATAGATAAATTACTTAGCATAATGCCTCATCCGAAGGTGCGACATAAAACTTTAGAGTTTATATTAATAGGTATGCATTCTTATAAGACTCACCTCTAAAAAGCGTCATAAGATAAAGGAGAAGGGAAAGTAGAGCCCCGATAGGTTAGGCCTATGATTTTATGTGTCCGTTCCATAGTTCTTTTTTTAGGAGATACTACTATAGTTATTCTTGATTGTTAAGGCCCGGAAGCTAAGCACAAAAGGTGTAACCTCCATTGAGGTGTTGTGGAAGGACTAGAATATAACGTAAGATACTTGGGAATAAAATATGGTAGAGATCCTAAATACCCCTCCTCATTCTAAACATCAACATAAGAATCTGAGATCATGTGGTCCCCTTATATGATCGTAAGTCCTACTAGCATTTGTTCATTTGATATGCCATTTGCATGTCTTGTGTTTAGTCGGTATATTAAATTCCTTATTTGTATGAGTTCTACTTGTGTATCATCAGTGAATTATATGGTCAAGAAATGGGTTTAATTAGTCATATTCATATTTCATGAACCATATCTATTGAGATGTCATGCGATACTTTTCTATACATGTTTTAGGTTAGTCTATATATTTTAGATAGTCCAGTTTACAAAGGGAACACTCGCAAATCTCAAAATGAAATTCCAAGAAGAAACTATCAACTACACTGGTCATTCGAGGACGAATGATCATAAGGGGAGGAGGATGTAAAACCTCATATTCTACGTGTACTAGTTCTATTTATATGACGCTTATAAATTGCCTTGTTGTATAGTTATGGACTCGGTTTCCTATGCGACTAGTGACAATAGAATAGGTTTAAAGTTGCAATATGCCTTGCCTTCCAACACATATATGACTAAGTGAACTCAAAACCAATTCGAACTCGGGATAGTAAAAGGTGGTATTCGATGTAAAAGGCACAGTGGTCAAGTGCGTATTAGTGCTACAGTCTTGTAAAGAAACTAAGATTGAGAAAATGGTGTAAAATAAGTGAGGTGCTTGCTTGACTAAACTAAGCTAGTAGGTGACAAGTAGGTGATGCACCTATTTAGAATTAGTGGATTGCATTTTAAGTGAAAAAGCTAAATAGGTGATGCACCTACTTAGAATTAGTGGACTGAATTTTAAGTTAAAAGGGGCAAGTAGGTGATGGACCTACTTAGAATAAGTGGACTGCATTTAAGTGAAAAGAGCAATTAGTTGATGCACCTACTTAAAAACTTGTGGTAGAAATTAAGGAGGTCAGGCAATTACTTGCTTAAAAGGAAAGGACCATATTATTTCTCCAATTTATTAAGTGAAAACATCCAAAAGGGACCTCTATAGCAGTCAAGCTTATCACATCTTCTTCATCACTTATTCTTTAGAAAATTGCTCCCAAGGAAAGCCATAGAAGCTCCAAGAGTTCTGGTCTATAGCTTCACCATTAAAATCTGAAGCAAACCCTTTGTTTTTAAAGTACAAGTTAGTAGAACATATCCCATCTTAAGTTAGTACTAAAGTGAATAATCTGATTTAACATCAAGTTAAGGAGGAGAGGAAAACCTAAACCTTGAAGAATCCAAGTCTTAGCAAGTGAGGTTTCTGTCCAGCAGGGTAAGCTATGGAAATTTTCATCCCTCACTTGTTCTTGCATTGTTTGTAAAAAAATTTATGTCTTAATGAACTAAGGAGTGTTGTCTCTATATGGTGTGAGCTTGGTAACTGTTCAGGAAGGAGGTGATGGTTGGGAAAGCCATGGAGTGCAGTCCCCTTAAATTTTGATTGTGAGCTCGTTTTGAGCATCTTAAATGTAATGTTAGTTGGAACTCATGGGATGTTGATCGGAAGCCGTATGTTGATAATGCTATTTCCACATTGTGATTCTTAGGGATTATTTTGTGTATTGTAAAATAAGGGGGTGTGGCTGGATATGTGCAGAGAAGTGATGGGAACTGGTTATAGGATAAAACATTGAAAGTGTAGTGATACACCACTTAATTGAGTGTTGCATGAGCTTACTTCCTGCCATCCCTTTGTATATTGATTTCCAAACGTTATGAAGCCTGAGGAGTTTCGGAGGACCATATAAGAAGGTTGTATAGTACATGAAAAAACTTAGAGGAGAATGGGTGGGAAGAACACCCTTGATGGGATCAATTATAGACTTACTGCCAATTACTGCCTTTGTTTAATCAAGTAGCCCAAACTTGTTTATTAACTACTAATGCTAGTTTTATTATTTACTCCACTATAGATAAATAATTTGAAAGGAAGACGGTTAACTCCATGTAATATCCAAAGTTGTGCAGCAAGGTATGTAAGGCTATTCGATTTCCTATTTCTTTGGCATGAATCCAACAATTGTATCACAAAGTAAGCTTTCTAAGTGTCCTTGGTAGTGACTGATCCATAGTTGCAGTTCCTACTCACTAGAGCATTAAAGTGAGTACTCTAATATGAGTTTATTACTAAATGTACGTGCTTACTTACTCTACCAAGTATTAGCATGCACGTAACCTAGATTACACATGGTATATATGTTTATATGTTGGATATACCATCTGCCATATCTTGCCAACTTGCTTCAATTGTCTATTCCATCATATATGTCATCTTTTCACATGTTCATATATTCCCCTTATTGGTTATTACTCCATTGTGTTAGACTATTATGTTACCTCACTAGATCCCTACTTGCTCTATTGTACATTTTATATGTATTTACTTGGAATATGTATCCGTCCTCAAGTTGAATCTGACCACGTTCTCCATTGGTTCCACTTTCATATGTACCTTGTATTTGATATTAGTTAGCGAGTATTTGGCTACCATATAGAGTTCAAATCTCTTGGCTGATTGTAAAATGTCTTCACTTGAGATGTACTTCAATTTGATATGTCAAAATGCTTACTGAGTCAGATAAGCTCCTAAGTATTACGTTGGTGTCACATTTGCTTCACATGTCATTGTTATTATCGTAAGTCCATATTCACATATCTTCTACTAATAGTTCATAGTTCAAAGTCTCAACAATGATTATGACCACCAAAACAACAATCTCAAAAGAGTTATGATCATCAAAAGAATAATCTCAAAAGAGTTATGAACATCAACAAAAAAATCTCAAAGATTAAAAAATTTAAGTGAAGCAATTTGTATAATGATGGGTGGCAGCCCAGGGAAAAATTCCTAGCATGTGCCGATCCCAAATGGTATAGTAGGGTGGCAGCATAGGGGTGAAAGCCTAGCATGGGTCGGTCCCAATTGGTTGACTTATGAGGACAGGATCCAAGGGGTTAAATGCCTAGCATGGGTTATCCTCTTCTACCACTGATCAGATGGTCATTTATATCATATGCCTTATAAAGATTAGAATGCACAAAAAAGTAAAGAAAAGAATGTAACATACAAGATTCCAAAATTATAAGCGAAGGTGGTCTCTAATCCTTACCTATTTGTATTTGGTTTCACTTGAGCTCTCATTTTACATATGGTTGCATTATGCCTTACATATTCAGTACATTCTTTCGTACTGACGTCCTTCATTGGGGACGCTGCATTCCATGCTGTAGGTACAGGTACTCAACTAGTAGATCTCCCCCATACAAGCACATGATACTCAACGGTTGTTGGTGAGCTCCATGTTGATTCGGGGCTTTGCTGATTCTTTACTATGCGTATTTTGATAGTTGTACAGTCATGGATTCTAGTAGAGGCTTTGTAGACATTTTAAAACTATCATCTGTAATCATAGTTTTCCCTGTCACATGTATTGGTTCAGCTAGTCGACATGTGTTGTATATGTAGCTTTTCAGTAGCAAATCTATATGCACAGTAGTTCATTTTCTTGTCATAGGTCACTTGTAAAGCATGTGTTCATATGGTACTTGTCCGCCTAACCTAGGGTGAGGTGTGACAGTCCTTTATGACAGCACAATCATAATTTCTCAGTCAAACTCATATATAAGGAGGGAAAAAATGGAGTAGTCACCTTACCTCAATTTCTGCATCTTCTCCTTATAACTTAAATTCCTCTAGAACTTCAACTTCCCTTCACAGTTAAACCAAAGAAGAAGAGAAAAGTATCTTAATAACCAAGGAAGTGAGTAGTAGCTTCTGGAAATATTATGCCTTTATACCTATATTTGAGCATGAATAAAATGTTTTCCTAATCATCCATGGGAGAATTAAGCTAAATCTATAAGTGTTTTCACTTACCTTGTCTTGTAGAGATGAGGGTTCCTCAATTACCCTAGAAGAACTTCAAGGCTGTTGTTTAATCCTTAAGAGAAAAGAGAGAGAATGGGCTGGAGTTAATCCTCAATAATGTGTGTTAAAATAAGTGAGAATAGCAGCCAATATATCTTTATATTGAGCTTTCTTCACCTTTAAGAATACCCTCTAGAAAGCTTCATTTTCAGCCACTAATTGGTCAAGTAGGTGATGCACTTGCGTATGTACATCAAGCAGCTCAAAAGTTCAAACTAGGTGATGCACTTACTTGCTTTCACTTGGGCTTAAATATTGGGCCTTGACAGATTTGGCTGCTGGGCTTAAATTTCATTTTCCTTTTATTTAACTTAGTTTGGGCCTCAAGTGAGTCCATTAGTGTAACGATTCGGAAAATGATAGAGTGAAACTAGAGCCTCACATGTGAGTTTGGAGTCGAGAACCTAATGAAATGATTATATTTGAATTTGACCCAAAAGTTCTTAAAAATGTGCTTCGGAAGTTACCGGAAACTTGTTTAGCTGTATATAAAAAGATCAGTT
>JAJOOE010008747.1:0-18591 GCA_036250405.1 Solanum raphanifolium | reverse complement strand
AAACCAGAAAGATTCAGTGAAGGAGTGTCAAAGGCAACAAAAGGACAGGCCTCGTTTTTTCCATTTGGCCGGGGACCTCGAATTTGCATCGGACAAAATTTTGCAATGATGGAAGCAAAGATGGCAATAGCAATGATGCTACAAAATTTCTCCTTCGAACTCTCTCTGTCTTATACACATGCTCCACTTGCAATAGTTTCTACTCAACCACAGTATGGTGCTCCTTTGCTTATGTGCAAACTTTGAAATGGATGTTGCTGATATTTAAGATTAATGGTGTTGTGTTCTCCGTATTTCAGCTCGAATACTAATAAACTAGTCGGGATATGGCTGATATCGCTCTTTTCCTATTTCAACTTTGTAGGTTTGAAATGTTATTGTTGTTGTTCACTTCTCTTTTGTGGGTGAATTAGTTTAAACTTGGTATGCTGATCCATCTTTTCTCATGAAGAGTTTATATCAGTTGTTCCTATTGATCTAAGCCAAGCCTTAAACAATATAATGGGCAGTTTTAAATGTTATCCTTTTCTGAAGAATTCTATGTATACTCGCAATCCCATATTGTTACATATCAACATCGGCAATATTGATGAAAATATTGATATTCAGGTGATTTCAATCAATTGAATCAATCCATTAGAATGGACATCTGTACTGATAATCACCCCTTCCATGGAATAATCCACAAACCAATTGTTTGTATCCCATTCAACGCTATAATGAATCAAAACGAGCAAAGAATTACACCGTTACTTTAGAATTCAAAATAAAATATAGTAATTGTTTCCAATAACACCGTTGCACTAAATAGGTAATCTCCCCTTTGGGAACATTCATCCTCGAATGAGATTCTAGGCATATTTTAAACGAAAAGAGTCTAACATATGTGTGAGTCAATGGGGGAGTAAACCCATAATTTGTAAGGAAGTTGATTAGTGAGATCCCCCTTAGGGTGCACCGGCGACTGACCTTGATCATCTTAGAAGGGTTCTAGTGTGAGAATACGGTCTCGGAATGCTGCCACACTATCAAAAATAGAATCACAACGTCAATATGGTCGTTTTGACACCAAAATTGCATTTTTCGGAGACAGGCCCAGAATCGCGTCTAAAACCGGACTCTCAAATAACATCTAATAAATAGAGATAACTTAGTTAACTATATCTATATTTAATCCTCCTCACATTCTTTTTGACTTTTTTTTTGTTTCAATGACTAATTTAAATTTATTATTTTGATGGTCAAGTTTATTTATGTTTCACTGATTTTCTTGTAAAATTTATTATAGATGACCCTTTTTTTTTCAAATACAAAAACTAAATTACAATATTGCCGAAAAAGATAGTCTTAAATTATTAATATACCCACAAAAAAAATTAGTTTTAAATTTTTTTTCTTTACACTAAGGAATGAAAGAAAAAAAATAAAATTAGAATAAGAAACTCAAATAATGATAATCAAAGAAGTCAAAAACAATATGTATGAAAAAGATTAAAATATACCTTGAACTTTTCTAGAAGGATCATATAGGGTTGTTCAAAACCGAACCGAAAAAAAGTTATTGATTTATCAATATGGGTTATTGGTTTAGCAGTTTTGATAACGATTTTGATTTTTTTTGTTATCGGGTTATCAGTTCTTAACGGTTTGAGGTTTTTTCTTAATGGGTTAACCGATAACTCGATAGTAAATTAGATAATTATATTTATACCATTTTGTATATAAAGTCCTCGACTTAGAGTTTGGTTTCCTACTTTTATTTATGGTTGTCTCAAACACTTTGTTATTTTACAATGTAAAAGTGTTTGATTTTGAGCAAGATGTAACTTGTGAACTCATGTGAATGGTTTATTTGGTTTGACACCTTGTTTCTTAGTGATTTTCATTGTTGTTTTTTTTGTGTAAAATATTAATGGTTAAACCGATAATCGATAAACCAATATCTTAATGGTTCTATAATGGTTTAGCATCTCTACAAACTGATAACCAATAAGCCAAACCGATAAACTTCAAAACCGAACTGAATCGACCAATACGCAGCCCTAGGATCATATATACCCCTATATGATTTTTAAAATAAATTAAAAGTCAAAAATATAAATTTAAAACTAATTTTTTCACTTCCGTTGAATGAAGGTATATATGAGCTAATTTTGTAACAATAGGAGTATATGTGAGCCGTTTGTATAACAGTAAGGTTATATATGAGTCACTTTCATAATGAGTAGCATATCAGCTCCAAATGACAAAGTTGAGGGGTATATCAAATTCTTTTCCCTTTAAAATATTTTTTTTATAGTATAAGAGTATATATGGTCATTTTTTCATATATATAATCTTAGACAAATACTATGGGAGGTGGAGGTGGGATAAGGATGAAGATGAGGTGTGTTGGAAGGTTCAGAAGATACAATCAATGTGGAATATCACTTTACTTATTTTTCTTATTTCCACTACAAAAGTCATATTCTAGCTAATTTTAAGTAGGGAAAAAGGACAAATATACCCCCGAATTATCGTAAATGGTATGCAGATACCCTCCATCGTACTTTTGGGACATTGGTGTCCCTGTCGTCCAAAACCTAGAGCATATATGTCCTTCACTCTAATGGAAGACTAAATAGGGGCACGTGGCACAATCTTATCCATTGATCCGATATTTAATAAATGTCGGGTCAGTGGATAAGATTATGTCACGTGTATGTCCGTTACTATAAAGGGTATATTTTCTCTAATTTTTGGACGACATGGGCACTAATGTCCCAAAAGAATGACGGAGTGTATCTATATACCATTTACGATAGTTCGAGGTATATTTGTCCTTCTAACTTGTTTTCGTGGAGAAAATGTATTCCATATTTTGACTAATCAAGTATGAAAAAACTGAAATTCCTCCATACCGAACACACCCATATAAGTCAAAAAATATGTATTGTCGTTCCTCTTAATTTTACAAAACATTTTTTACGTCATAAGTTATTGAAGCCAATCACATTTGCTCAAGGCATACAGTTCAGCAATAGGATGTTTACCCTACCATGAATCCAAAAAATCTAATAGTGAATTTTATTATTTTAATATCATTTTACCCTACCATGAATCCAACCCAAAATCCAAAGATATGACTTTTGGATATATGTTTAGACCCAAAAAGTTGAGGCCCAAAAAAGTCTAATAGTGAATTTTATTATTTTACTTTCACTTTAAATAATTTTAATTTTTTTTAAAAAAAAAAAAGTAACAAACTTAACATAAAAAAATAAAGAAAAAACATATATATACTTTTTAACAGAAATATTTTAGAAAGGTAAATGAAACATTTCAAATCTTCGTATTAGTAAATAAAGTTTTTACAACAATATCCAGGTAATGTATTGAAAACAAATGACACGATCTTATTAAGTAGAATTAATTCTTATTTTTATAAGTAATAATATTACTATGTGAAGTTAAAGACTTTATCTCTTCCACGAATACTATACTGAAAATAAGTAGTATCTAAAAAACAAAAAAAATAAATAACACTAAATTATTATTGATTTTGTATGTTTTGTATATATTTAATAGCACTTATTGAACTTTGGTTTTAAATAAAACTATGTACATGATGAATATCTAAAAAACAAAAAAAAGTAACTCTAAATTATTATTGATTTTGTATGTTTTGTATATATTTAAGAGCTCTTATTGAAATTTGGTTTTAATTAAAACTATACACATGATGAAGTCGAAGAGTAATCATAACAGTGAGTCAATATAAAATAATAAGCTCCAACTCATACACAGGATGATGAAGGAAACAAATCTTATGATTAATGTTATACATATACTTGACACAATATTACTATGAATTATGATGCTATCCTGCAATTGAAATTTAGAATAATGTATTCCATGGGCAAATAACTGAGCAGTTCAAAATCATCTTTATGAATATTTATGTAATACCCTATATTAACATAAGGGCATATATGTCATTTAGCTCATAATTCTTTTTAAAAAGGCAAAAAGCCCTAACAGAAGCAGTAGCAACACTGCAACTAAGAAAAGAAAAGAAAAGGAAGAATCTGGGAGAGGAAACGCAATGATTATTGTAACTTACGGAGAAGGAAAACCCAACCTGACTAAGCCAAAACTTTGAGATATTATTTCATCCCTCAGTTATATATATATTCCTTATGGAATTGGGGAAAATCCTTCCCTTCCTGTATGATTTTTACCTTGATCTTTAGTAGCTTCGCCATGAGAGACTCTTAATCTAGAAAATCTATTGTGGGTGCTGTAATTTTATAACCAGAGGCATTAATTTGGACGGTAAGGTGTAATTTGGAGACAAAAGATAGATGAATAAGTTATGTATATTGGCTGAAGTTAGGAGATTAAGCATCAGATTAATCTTGACCTGAATAATTAGAATATAGTAGGTTGTTGAACAATCAGAAAACCCAAAAGAGTTGGAGATATTTATCTTAGTCTATGAATTAGACGTAATGAGGAAACTAACTCGAGATATATATGAATGTGATTATAAATTGACCAAAGGAATTCGTACGAGTAATCGAGTGGCAAGCTTGGTAATTCGACAGGAGTACTGTGAGTAGTAATCTTACCACAATTTGTACTTCACAAATTTCATGATTTTTACATGGTTTATAAAGTAAATGTGTTACCGACTATTTTGAACTTGCATGTGGGACAAGTCTTTTACTTGATATGATACTGAAAAGATTATTTGAGATGATCTCATTCTTAATTACAAGATATGATTACTGTTATTGAAAATGTTTAACACTTATTTGAGAAATAGTATTTTGACAGGTGATTGTTAAACTTTGAAATGATATGATCTGATAAAATTTAAATGCTCTATTCGATTTTGAAATGCTTCTATTGGTTACAAAAAAAATATAAATGGGAGTAGACCTTGATGAATCCCGTAGCTAACGGCGGGTTCGTTAGACCTGGTACACCTTGTAGTTACTGATTACTGATAAAGCCCTTGCTAGTGGGAAGGTAGAACTAGTGTACTGTTACTGATATCCCTCGAGTAGGGATCTACTGATATGAATATTTAACTCCTTTATGAGGAGTTCACTGTTATTGGTTATTTCTTAAAGAGAAGGACACACTGATTACATGATTCATCCTTGGAAACCTCCCAGCTATAAGATTTGATATGGAAATGTTTTCTGAGTTTACTAGTAAGTATTTACATTGATTTTGGTTATATAAGGCACATAAGATTGAATATTGTTATTGTTTCTTAAAAGAGCATTATTTCATCATTATGATTACTGTACTAGCATGTTTCCTGACTTGTCCCTCATTAAAATGGTTGTGGTTAAGTATTATTACTCACTGAGCTAGCGTCTCACTCCTCTCTAATTGTTTTTACAGAGAACTCAAGTGGTATTGAAGAGGATTTCATTAACTAGCGTGTGATTTGGTAGCATCTGGTGAGCCCCGCATTGCTTCGTGTGGCAAGAGAACTATATTGATTTGCTATGTTTATTTAGTTTCTTTTAAAAACTCTTAGAGTTGCTCCATTTGTCATTCCCTTGATTTAAGTCAAGATTAGTTCTTTGAATTGTAGTCAATTAACTAGTTTGGAACTTTTTTCGTAATTTGGAGATGAATTGGTTTTATTGCGTGACAATTAGATCATTGATGGATATTATGTTGTGGTTAATAGTTTCTATTAGTTGTGTTGTGAATTTCTGAGATAGAAAAATTCAGGATAGGCCTAAAAACAAAGGAAACGCTGCTCGATTTTCTGTAGAATTCTTGTAAGGCTTTCTTTGGGATTCTCTCCCCGGTCACGTTCCTAACTTGGGTCGTGACAATTTATTATAAGTTTGTATTGCTTACTACTAAATAATAATAATGGATCAATGCAATGATATTATGTTATGAACCAACCTCGGCCCAACATCAATACCTACATGAACGTCGCGCAGCTAGTTATTGGGCCGAGAAGATGCAACATAACTGAAAGGCCTTCACAAAGGTTGATTTGGATCCAAAGCCTAATTAACAAGTAGCTAAAAAGGATGACGGATGAGAAAGAAGGGTTTAGGCAAATTGTTGAGAAAAATGTCTATTCCTCTCATCCCCTTTCTTTTAGTCTATGCTTCTCATCTCCCTTCTAGTTATCTTCTACAATAGTTTTCTTTGTTAGTTCCATTTTCCATTGTAACTTCGAGTTTAGTGATTATAATATTTGAATGTTTCTATTGTGAAATTGAAGTTGTTACATTGGTGCTTTCATTTTCGTACTCTAATGTCAGTGGTGGGTTTAGATCGATTCACTGGCACGGGTAATCCAGATGACTGGATCTTTCGGGCCGAACGATACTTCGCTTACCTTGGCTTCCCGGAGAATGACTGGCTACCTCTTCCTTTCCTCTATCTCGATGGTGAAGCACTTGACTGGTTCCGTTGGATGTATCGCAACAAACAATTTTGGGATTGGAAGCATTTCAAGGAAAAGTTATCTTTGTGCTTTCGAGCACGAACCACCCCTAAGTCTGCAGTTGCACATTTGCAAATCACGACTATTCTTACTTTGCTACAGAAGGTGCAGGACAGTTTTTCAGTTATGTCTAAGTAACTTGACAACACCCATATCTCAACTTCCAGTATTTCCAATATCACGGGCTTGTCACCAACAATAGTTCAAGAGGTTGCAATAGAAGATGCAATTGACAGTGCTACTACGAGGGTTAGCAAAGAGATTGCCTCTGCTTTGGGTGATGGACAATCAAGCATTGCAAATAATTTTGAGGTACATCCTGGGACGTTTGACACTTTGATGGACAGAAACCTCCTTTTAGCTGGGACAGCTTTTGTCATGGGAGATGAACATTCAGGCCATGCAGACCAGGTGTTTGATGAAAGTTCTCACCAGATTGAAGGCTCAGTCCATGAATTTGACATGGCTTTTGACTTGGTAGCGGATAATTCAGTGGGGTTGCAAATTCCTTTGCAGGCCACGAGATCTGTTGAGCCGCCCCTGGTCGAGGAAGATGAATGTCTCGAAACTAAAACAGACATAGTGTTTGATGGAAGTCTCCAGCAAAATGGGTTCGACCTACAATGCCAATTTGCAAATTTGCAGCTTGTTGTGACAGACAAATTTTTTTCTCGATGAGATTTTGATTTCTGATTTTGATGAACCAATAGGAGTTGATGGATACGTCTCCCTTATCCCTCATGATGACGTTGCTGCGATTGCTAAGTATTTTCAATTCGTATTCAATCAGTCGTCATTGGCCTATTTTGGGGACCTAGCAATGTGTGAGAGTGTGACAGATGGCTTACCCACTTGTCATTGGTTTGACACTGGGCAGCATGTTTCTCTGTTTATTCCATTCGTGTTCAGGCTTACGAAGTATGGTCATCATGTATCTGCAACAGAATTTGATAAGAATGGTTATCGTCCTATTATTGGGGCTCAAGGTAGCAGCATCCTAATTTTTGTTTGTGCTCAAGTTACTATAGCAGCGGGGATAACTCAAAAATAGCTTGGGAAGGGGCTTCGCACAATTGGTTTCTCGAGATGTCGCGCTACATCCTAGCTATGGAATCAGGCAATTCAAAGATGAACCAACTATTCGACGCATTGTCGGATAAAGCTTGCAAGGTATTCAATGTTATGCCCACATCGTTACTGGTTAGGGTGCTCGCTGAAACACCCAAAGAAACGGGTACTATTCAGCAATTTCACTTTAAAGACAGAAAATGTTTACTGATTTCTTTTGGTGGTCAAGAGTCTTTAGTGTCGGCTGCACATTCCACACACGCCCTACCAAGGAGGTATTTTGATGTCAACTCTCTTTATAGTGTCTTGTCTAGATAGAAAATTGATTTGGTGGCATCTAACAACATATATGTTGACATAATTTTCATGAAGTCCACAATACTTGAGGATGTTTCAAAGAGAGAAATACAATCGAATGATGTGAGGAATGATGTTAAACATGTAAAATTTAATGAGGGAATAAGAATGAATGTCTCTTTCCAGTCGATCCCGGTGAGAATCTGTTCATGGTTAAACTTGGTGGAACGGTGAAGGTTAATTGTGTATGGGATCCAGGAATCAGTTCCAAAATTATGCACCGAAATGGTCTTATGGAAACCATTGACACACCTATTGCTGGAATTTATTGGTACTATTTCTCTACTTTTTAATTACTTTTATGATGCTCACTTGAAAGGTAATACTCAATCTACAAAAAGGAGGAAGATGACAGCAAAAGGACTCTCTGTATTTCCTTATTTTTGGCTGAGTTTGTCACAGGACAATGGATGGCAAGTTTTAGTTGATGTATGTGCGTTGGGAGCTAAGAACATGCCTACGTTGAGTGTAAAACCTTCATCCCAAATAGAACCACTTGGTGCATGGGGTGATAAAAATTTAACTGTTGCAGGGATAATGGAGCATCAAAATGTGTCAACAGACCAATGTGCATATTGGTGTTTGAGAATGATATATATTTCTACTGATGAGATCTCATATTGGGTTGATACTATTGTTTGTCCAATGAACAATATTAATTGCATGCGTGCTTTCGAGTGCATCTCTGTTACAGGTATTGTGACTTGTAAATGGTTCAAGGTTGTTCAACCTATTGAGTTACATATATAGAAATCACTCTTCACAAGACTAGATGAAAGCTAAACACCATAAAATGTTGAAGATCTAAAACACACACTGAAGAAAAAGTTTAACATTTTCAATATGGTTAACTAAACTACAACATTTTTAAAGTTTGCGCATAAGCAGAGGAGCACCATACTGTGGATGAATAGTCACTACTTCAACTGGAGCATGTGTATATGATGGAGAGAGTTCGAAGGTGAACTTTTGTAGTATCATTGCTATTGCCATTTTTGCTTCCATCATTGCAAAGTTTTGTCCAATGCAAATTCGGGGACCCCAACCAAATGGAATAAACGAGACTTGTCCATTTGTTGCCTTTGACACTCCTTCACTGAATCTTTCAGGTTTGAATTCCTTCGCGTCTTCACCCCATAATTCCTTGTTATAATGTACTAAGATTGCGGGTATAACGAGTAGTACTTCAGCTGGTAGACTCAGCTCACCCAATTTAACTTCATCTTTGTTCCTTCTACCATATATCAGTGCTGGGGGGAATAGCCTTAACGTCTCGTACAAGATCATTGTCACCTAAGGAAAACAAACATGTATTGCATAAGTTGGCAGTAGAGTTAGTCCACTTATGAGAGAACTTGTGAAAAGTACTTACAATTTTGAGGCGACTTAGTCCTTCAAAATCTGGTTTTTCATTTCCGAATACATTCAAAACCTCCTCTCTGGCACGTACTTGCCACTTTGGATGTAGGCACAGTAATATCATCAAAATAGAATAACTTGCACTCTTCGATTACTTCTGTTGTTGTCAATCCGAAATCTTTGCTTCCGTGTTGTTCAATTTCTTTCGTATTGGATTCAAGTAATATGCCTAATAAGTCTTCATTATTATTAGTACTTGTCTCCCCTGCTTTCATCGCCATCAATCTTTTGTCAATGATACACCTAATTGTCATTTGAATTTCCTTTTCAATTTCCAGCATTCTTTTCTTCTTCTTATTAGGGAAGAACCTAAAAATAAAATTTTAAGTAAATTTCTATGCTATGAACTATGAAGTAGAAATTTGCTCGAATGCATTAATATTGTACGTACCTCGACCCTGGTATATAAATCGAAAAAACTTGTTCCATTACATACTCAGCTTGTTCTTTTTGCAGTTCAAATACTTTTCTTCCTTCTTCATAACTACTCCCAAATGCAATTCGAGAAATGACTTCACCTATCATTAGTTGAAAATGTGGCCATACATCGAGCTCGACTGATGTTTCCTTTGGAACAGCCTCCTCCCATTTGCTTAGCATTTCACTACAACTCTGATAAAATGCTAGAACCATATGCTGTTACTTAGACAGGTTAATCACTCATGATCACTATACTAGCTATACGCAAAAAGAAAAAAATAGTAATATGTATAACCTTTAGTTTCTCAAAATGGAAGGCGGGATTGATGATTTTTCTGTGCTTAGCCCATTTCTGTTCCTCGAGGGTAAGGAGACCTTGAACCAATAACTTCGCGAATGGATTAGAATTTTTATTCTTGTGATACATATAATTTTTCTCAAAAATCTTCTTTATGAGTGCAGGTTCCGTGATGAATACTATAGGGTTGGTTCCTAGCCAGGCAAAAGAATTTTTACCTGCAGAGTATTTAGCAGTTTTGTGTTAGTAAAAAAAGCAGGGCTTATACTAAACCTAAATCAAACTCTATATCGAGTATCCAGAATCCATAAACTCAAAATCTTAGCTCCGTCCTGGGTACAAACGTTTTACAAGAAGAACTATACTATGCCACAATACTTCAACTAGAGGAGCAACCAGTTGGTTCACCAAACCCCAACCTAGCGTCACATGTTCTCTTCAAATACAAGGAGATCTAGAGACAAACTACCGACTCCTCCAAAAATTACATTATTAAGCGAAAAATAATTGTTAGTGGACCACCACCACTTTTTAACAATTGCATGAAGTCAAAGACATAATTCCGTAGATAAAAGTTTGCTCCCTTTAATAGTTTGCATGATCACACATTTAAACATGATATCAGATCAGGCAAAGATTGGATTCATGTCTTATATAAAAAAAAATATATGTGATTGGTCCATGAAAAGAATATGATTATGCAGACATGATATCAGATCAGGCAAGGAAGAAAAATAAGTAATGAAAAAAAAAATTAAAAACTAGATTGTTGTAGTTACCATTTTTGTTGATGGAGTCACAGAAAAAAGGGATGAGCCTTTGAGGTACATCATCAGAGAAATTGATAGGCTTAGATTTGGCTTCATTGAGTTTATTTGTGAGCTCTTTCAAATCTCCATAATTATATTTTTGACCGTCATAATTGACAACAAAGAGGTTTGTCCCAATTGGTCAAATTTGTGGAGGAGCTTCGTCCTATACTCATATACAAACATTTATGCCTTTGGTTTTTTATAGACACTTTTTTCTTTTGAATTTTCTATAAAAAATTTTAAATATTTGCTTTATGTTATATCATGTATTCAGAATAGTAAATCAGAAATACTGAGTCCACATAATTCACTATGTGTTCTTAAGAAATTTAATCCACTCAATGTACCCGAGGTTGTGGATTATTGCCTCCCAGGATAAAATGGATATACCTATTAAAGAAGTAGTGGTACCTCACACTTCAATAACTTCAGCAAACTCAAAAGTCAGCAACGAAATCATCATACATATTAAAGAAGTAGTGATACCTCACACTTTAGCAACAAAATCATACCTATTAAAGAAGTAGTGGTACCTCACACTTTAATAATTTCAGCGAACTCAAAAGACAGCAACGAAATCACACAATGACTCTACTTTAAGGAGAAAATTCCAACAAAATACTTGGTTTGTAAGAAAATACGTGTATGCAGAAGAAGGAAAAAAATTGATATGATGGTGCGGTGTGAACTCACATGTTCAGAATAGGCATGTCGATGCCGAGGCCGAGCGAGCGACGATGATGCGAGGGCACCCTCTCCTTAGCCCTTTAAGGGCTAAAGGAAGTGTTTCACTAAACATAAATTCGATTGCTAAGAAAAAAATTAAAATCAATCAAAAGCTAAATAACCTTGATAACATTAACAAAACTGCAGTTAATGTTTTAAATTCGAAGCATGACTTCCGCGATCACCCAACAATTTAGTATCGATCATTTGAATGATGCATGTAGATCAACGTACAACGTAAATGACGTACATATCATCTTAAAGTTTGCGCATAAGCAGAGGAGCACCATACTGAGGATGAATAGACACTACTGCAACTGGAGCATGTGTATATGATGGTGAGAGTTCAAAGGAAAACTTTTGTAGTATCATTGTTATTGCCATCTTTGCTTCCATCATTGCAAAGTTTTGTCCAATGCAAATTCGGGGTCCCCAACCAAATGGAATAAACGAGACTTGTCCATTTGTTGCCTTTGACACTCCTTCACTGAATCTTTCAGGTTTGAATTCCTTCGCGTCTTCACCCCATAATTCCTTGTTATAATGTACTAAGATTGCGGGTATAACGAGTAGTACTTCAGCTGGCAGACTCAGCTCACCCAATTTGACTTCATCTTTGTTCCTTCTACCATATATCGGTGCTGGGGGGAACAACCTTAACGTCTCGTACAAGATCATTGTCACCTAAGGAAAACAAACATGTATTGCATAAGTTGACAGTAGAATTATTTCACTTATGAGAAATTCTGAAAACTACTTACAATTTTGAGACGACTTAGTCCTTCAAAATCTGGTTTTTCATTTCCGAATACATTCAAAACCTCCTCTCTTGCACGTACTTGCCACTCTGGATGTAGGCATAGTAATATCGTTGTCCATACGAGCAACACTGAAGTGGTATCTTGTCCAGAAAAATAGAATAACTTGCACTCTTCAATCACTTCTATTGTTGTCAATCCGAAATCTTTGCTTCCGTGTTGTTCAATTTCTTTCGTATTGGATTCAAGTAATATGCCTAATAAATCTTCATTATTAGTCTCCCCTGCTTGCATCGCCATCAATCTTTTGTCAATGATACGCCTAATTGTCGTTTGAATTTCCTTTTCGATTTCCAGCATTCTTTTCTTCTTCTTACTAGGCAAGAACCTTATAACAAAAATCCAAGTAAATTCTCTATGCTATGAAGTAGAAATTTGATCAAATACTTTAAAATTGTACGTACCTCGATCTTGGTATATAAATCGAAAAAACTTGTTCCATTACATACTCAGCTTGTTCTTTCTGAAGTTCAAATACTATTCTCCCTTCTTCATAGCTACTCCCAAATGCAGTTCGAGAAATGACTTCACCGGTCATTAGTTGAAAGTGTGGCCATACATCGAGCTCGACTGATGTTTCCTTTGGAACAGCCTCCTCCCATTTGCTTAGCATTTCACTACAACTCTGATAAAATGCTGGAACCATATGCTGTTATGTAGACGGGTTAATTTCACTCATGACCACTAAGGTCAGTCTATTTACGAGCTATACACAAAAACAAAAATTATAATAGTATATATAACCTTTAGTTTCTCAAAATGGAAGGCGGGATTGATGATTTTTCTATGTTTAGCCCATTTCTGTTCCTCAAGGGTAACGATTCCTTGAACCAATAACTTCGCGAATGGATTAGAATGCTTATTCTTGTGATACACATAATGTTTTTCAAAAATTATCTTTATAAGTGAAGGTTCTGTGATGAATACTATAGGCTTGGGGCCTAGCCAGGCAAAAGAATTTTTACCTGCAGAGTATTTATCAGTTTTGTGTTAGTAAAAAAAGCAAAGCTTATACTAAAACAGATTGTAAGTGATATATCGCCTACGGGTTCAACAAAACTAGTACTAGTTTTAGTTCAAACTCTATATTTGTGTTTAAAAATCTATTTAATACGTAGAGATATATAATTCATCAAGAACTCAATAAGCTGCTTTTTCAAGAATCCAGAATTCATAAACTCAATTATACTATGCCACGATACTTCAACTAGAGGAGCGACCAGTTGGTTCACCAGACCCCAACCTAGCATCACACATTCTAGAGACAAAGTATGGAACTCCTCCCAAAATTACATTATTCGAGCCAGAATTGGCCGTTAGTGGACTGCCTCCACGTTTTAAATGAGATGGTTACACATTTAAACATGATATCAGATCAGGCAAAGACCCTGAATTCAAGTCTTATATAATAACAAAAATTATGTGATTGGTCCATTAAAGGAATATGATTAAGCAAACTTGTTAGATTGTTGTACTTACCATTTTTATTGATGGAGTCACAGAAAAAAGGGATGAGCCTTTGAGGTACATCATCAGAGAAATTGATGGGCTTAGATTTGGCTTCATTGAGTTTATTTGTAAGCTCTTTCAAATCTCCATAGAGTAATTTGTATGGATTTCCCTTAAGACCACTCTTTCTTAAGTATTTCTCAAGTTTTTTTGGCCTAAACCATGCCCAATTCAACACTTTCCATGTGTAAATTACTAACAAAATTGCAACACAAGTTGTTGCTATCATCTCTACTCCCACAAGTGATAAGTACTCCATATTTAAAAAGGCTTCTCTCAAGTACTCTTTTCTCTTATATATATGAAAAATAAATTAAGCATATCCAGACATCTCAATTCATCTTACTGTGTCAGTTGAACACTTGAATTAACTTACAAAAAAATGATCATCTAGACACTTCTAAAATTTATGTGTTACATAATTGTCGGGGTGTCCATGAGACACAATGTGGACGACTTGTGATGTCTAGATATGCATTTTCAAAATTAAAGTGATTCACTATCTATTGAGACCAAGTTAAAGATAGTTTATATTTATTATGCCTTTCTATTATATCAACGACAAGATGGGGTATATATTTGATGAATTTTCCACAACTAATAAAGGTGTTTGTCCCAATTGGTCAAATTTGTGGACTTTTATAGGATGATTGATTGACAAAATATAGACTAGTGCATGAACGAGGGCCAAGACTTTTCCATGATTTTGAATTTCTTACCTTGTATTTTTTTCCCTCGTAAACACGAAAATTCAATAAGTTGTGAAAACTATCGGTCTTTCATCAATTCTTATACAATCTTACCAAACGAGCAAACCAAAGTTCATAAATAAGATATCGGAATATCCTAAGGCGTAATATTAATAAATCACATATCTCCATATTCTTTTAATAAATAAATGTTTGTGATTATAAATTGCAAATAAACATAATTTTAGAAAGATTCACTAGTCAATAATAGTATTGCCTAGTTATTCTTTAATATTATCCACATGAACAATCTCTTCACGCCAAGCATGAGTTTTTTTTTTAATAATTTAAAATGGTTGGTCTTTTTTCTTTTGCAAAATATAAACTCATGGGTCCAGCTTTACATTTAAAAATAAATAAATTGAAAGCACTATTTGGAATCCCAAATCATACTTTTTGAAGAATTGGGATTTGATTTCAAATCATGATCCCAAATTGCATCTTCAAATACTGATTTGGAATCATGACTACATATCTCACAAATTATGCTCTGCACCCTAAAAGAACTTATGTCCCACTAAACACAAACTCGATTGCTAAGGAAATAAATAAATAAAAACCAACCCATTTGAAGAAAAAAAAGTACAATTAAAGGAACTATTGTCCTCCACCAAAATGTTAAAACATACAAGGAAAAATAGGAGATTTGAGATGGAGCACAAACCATATCAAAAGCTAAAAAACTTTGATAACATTAACCAAACTGCAGTTAATGTTTGAATTCGAAACATGACTTCCATGATCTCGCAACAATTTAGTATATCGATCATTCAAATGATGCATGTAGATCAACGAACAACACCAATGTCGTAAAATATCATCTTAAAGCTTGCGCATAAGCAGAGGAGCGCCATACTGAGGATGAATAGTCACTATTGCAAATGGAGCATGTGTATATGATGGTGAGAGTTCAAAGGAGAACTTTTGTAGTATCATTGCTATCGCCATTTTTGCTTCCATCATTGCAAAGTTTTGTCCGATGCAAACACGCGGTCCCCAGCTAAATGGGATAAACGAGACTTGTCCTTTCATTGCCTTTGACACTCCTTCACTGAATCTCTCTGGTTTGAATTCCTTCGCGTCTTCACCCCATACCTCCTTATCATAATGTAATAGGATTGTGGGTATAATGAGTTGCACTCCGGCTGGTAGATTTAGCTCCCCCAATTTCACTTCCTCTTCAGTCCTTCTACCAGATGATGGCAATGGAGGGAATAGCCTTAATGTCTCGTACAAGATCATCGTTACCTAAAAAAACACTGTAAGTTGATTAGCCTCAACTTAAGATTTTTCTGCTTATAACATTCAACGCACTTTTGGTCTGACCAAAATTTTTAAGTACTATTTTATCACTACTATAGTTCAAAATCCAGTGAATGTCTTCTCAAAACAACACGACTAACTCCGTCTCCATTTCATTTCTGGCCTTCATCCTTCTCCTTGTAAATATACTTTTTCATTTATATTAACACAAATGCTTATGGTCATTGTTTTTACCAAACATCTTAATTGTTTCTGCTTCTATCCGAACATGCAACTGTCTATCTGTACAATCAATTTCAACACATAAAAATGGTTTTCAACACTAAATGTTTATTAACTAATCTCAAATAGTTAAGCCAATCGGGCTCCAAGTCCACTTCTTGTCTCGACAGTCCTATCGAATAACTATATTGAGTACATAAAACGTACTCATTAAAAGATTGGAAGAAAAGAACTAGCGAAAAGTACTTACAATTTTCAAGCGATTTAGTCCTTCCAAATCTGGTTTATTATTTCCAAAGACGTGCAACACCTCCTCTCTGGCACGTACTTGCCACTCTGGATGTAAGCAGAGCAAAATCATTGTCCATACGAGTAACACTGAAGTGGTCTCTTGTCCAGCAAAATAGAATAATTTGCACTCGTCTACCACGTCTGATATAGTCATTCCAAAATCTTTTCTACAATGAAGTTCAATTTCTTTCATATTGGATTCAAGTAATATGCCCAATAAGTCATCTTTACTAGTCTCCCCTTCTTCGATTGCTCTCAATCTTTTGTCAATGATACGCCTAATTGTCGTTTGAATTTCCTTTTCGATTTTAAGCATTCTTCTGTTCATTTTAGTAGGCAAGAACCTATATAAACAAAGTTATTCGAATTACAGGGAAAGTCTTCTAGTAGAAAAATTGTTAAGGATCAGATTTTTCATATTTAATTACAGAGAAATTTTGCAATCACAAAAGAAAGTATCGAACATGGAAATGTGATGTACATAAATTGTTGTACCTTGATCCTGGTATATGAATTGAACGTGCTATTCTGATTACATACTCAGCTTGTTCGTTCTGAAGTTCAAATACTGTTCTTCCTTCTTCATAGCTACTCCCAAATGATGTACGAGATATGACTTCACTGGACATTATTTGAAGGTCTGGCCATACATCAAGTTCGAATGATGTTCCCTTTGGAACAATTTCCTCCCATTTGCTTAGCAATACTCTACAACTCACATAAAATGCTGGCAGCATATGCTGTAAACAAATGAAAAAACCAAAAAGTATAAACGGATAACTTCTTAATGTTTAAGGCATCTCAATAAGCAATACTAAGTAGCACAGGGAAATTTACCATGTTTTCTAAATTCTAAATTTGGTTCTCCCTATTATTCAATTAGTTTTCTTACTTCCGTTCTAAGTCAGTTTAAAAAAGAATGCTACTTTCTATATTTAGTAATTCTTCAATTATGATATCCCACATGGCAGGTTTCAGACTACAAGATTCAAAGCATATTATGGTACAATATACACATATTTAGTTTAAGCCTACAAGTCTCCCTTATTTTCATAGATATCATCTCTGCCCAATCAAACTACAACAACAATAACACATCCACTATAATCCCACAAGTAGAATATGGGCATGATGGTTGTTGAAGTTTGCTTTTAGTTACTGTAGTTACTTTTAGCAAAATAAGTTATTTAGTTTGAATAAATTTGAATTTTGAATTTTAGTTTGTTTATGTTGTTAGATATTTTAGGTTGTTTAAATTTTAAATTATGCAGATATCTTTTTGTGCTACCCCATTTTTAAAAAACACCAACAGTGGTATCAGAGCTTCATTGATCTTAAGGGATCTGTGAAATCTTCCAAAGAACTACCATACATTTTTAACCCGTAAGGGCTACCTTTTTAACCCATCAGGGCTACCCATTTTAACCCATTAAGGCTACCTTTTCAACCAGTGCTTTTTTCAATGCACGGGCTTTTCTAAATCATTTTTTAACCAAAATAATGGCAAGCAAAAGTCTCTCTTTGAATGCCCCATAAATTTTCACAGACAAAAACTATCAAATTAAGTTTGTGAGAATAAAACCATATTTTGAAACATATGTGATATGTGAGGTTGTGATGGAAGAAAAACCCTTAAAACTTCTCTCTGCAAATCATACAAAAGTTCAAATTAAAGCACTTTCAAAAAAACTTCTACACAAGACAATGTCATCGCATGTGTTTTTGAAGAACAAAAATCAAAAGAAGAAAAAGAAAAAAAAAGAAATTTTGCAAGTTCAAAAACAATGAAAAAAACCCAGCATCAACTACCAAAGCAAAAATTGAGGAGGAGCATTTTTTTCAATTGCAATAACTAAAGCAAAGGAGGAGTGTTGAAGTTTGCTTTTAGTTACTGCAGTAACTTTTAGCAAAATAAGTTATTTAGTTTGAATAAATTTGAATTTTGAATTTTGGGAAAATGCATAAGTACCCCCCAGCCTATGCTCAAAATCCTAGAGACACACCTAATCTTTACTAAGGTCCTATTACCCCCCGAACTTAATTTATCTATAATATTCTACCCCTTTTCGGCCTACGTGGCACTATCCTTGAAAAAAATGTCAACATGCGCTGGGCCCACAAGATAGTGCCACGTAGGCCAAAAAGGGGTAGAATATTACATATAAAA